>APFE030688959.1:0-38056 GCA_000404065.3 Pinus taeda
GCCTACCCTAGCCTAACCTAACATAGCCTACTCTAGCCTAGCCTACTCTAACCTACTCTAGAATAACCTAGCCTAACTTACTCTACCCTAGCTTAGCCTAAACCTAGTCCAACATAACCTAACCTACTCTAGCCTAGCCTAGCTTACACCTCCCCTACTCTACCCTAGCTTAGCCTATCCCTACCCTTCGCAAGCCTAACCTACTCTAGCATAACCTTCCCTAGCTTATTGTAGCCTAACCTAGCCTATAGTAGCCCTAATCTACTCTAGCATAGCCTAGTCTACTGTAGTTTAGCATAGCTTAGCCTATTCTAGCCTAATCTACTCTAGTTTGGCATAGTTTAGCCTATTCTAGCCTAGCCCATTCTAACTAGCTTTAACTTGCCATAGTCTAATCTAAACTAGCCTAGCCTATTCTATTCTTATGTAGCTTAGTCTACTTTATTCTATCCTAGCACACTCTAACTTAACCTTTAATAAAAAACATAGTCAAAATCACTCTTAAAAAACATATAAAATAAAGTGTAAGACTTAATAGCTTATGTAAATTTTAAAATATTTTAAAAGATAAATTTAATTAAAAATATTAATAAACAAATAATTTAAAAACAAATCAAAATACATACTATCAATAAAGAAAATATAATAAAATTTATTTAATAAATAAATAAAATTTACTAATATATCTAAATTCATTTAGAAAGGAATATATATTAAATGAGAAATATATCTGTACAATGGAAAAGCCAAAAGCTTAATTCAAAATAAATTTGAGAAAGGGAGTTAATCTAAACATAAAAAACATAATTCAAAATCATTTTAAAAAAGCCAATTCATGGAAACTAAGTCCATTTAAAGCGCAGCCATGAAAACAACAACAGATATTGGGATGCGCACCAATAGCTTGTTGGATCATTCTGAAACATCAAATCGTTGAACGCTTGCAACGCCGTGCAATAAGTAATGACTGTTTCAACGAGAAGGATAAACATATCGGGTGGCTTTTCTCTGCAACACTATCTCACTGTATTAAACTAGCTGACTCATATCTCGTGGCTTTTCTCTGTAGCTAACTGCCTCACTATATTCCTAGCCTCCAAACATAGTTGGGTAGATCACTTTTGTACGAAATGTTTTCTACTAAATTAAGCCGGGCTTAAGAAATTCTTGCCAGAAAATACCATCGCCTGGAGGTATGAAAAGAATAAGTCAACGGAAACCGTCAGAGTTTATTTCAAATATATTAGCACCAGCCATTTCATAGGCACCTGGATATTGGTGAAGCTGTGGGGAAAATTCATATAGATTAGCACCAGTCATTTGATAGTCACCTAGACATTGGTGAAGCTGTGGTTAAAACATTAAAGGTATCGGGGATAGTTCTAATTATTAACAACAAATTTGGGAAATAGTGTGAGTCAAACAAATCTCTCTGAAAATTTTCAGAGCCTTTTAATTTGCACTTCAGCTATTATAAAATCTCGCAAAGATTACACATCCCAGTAGATATCTATCTGTTCATTGATCCCCAAATAATTTGCCAAAACATGCACTCGAACTGAACTTCAATGTCTAGTATATATCTAAATTACATGTTATTCTTCGAAGAAATTAAATATGGTAGGCAGTGAAAAGAGAGCTAAACTTGAATTTAATATGTTATCAAACAATGATCAAAGAAAGAACGATGATAAGGTAACTCGAAGGAGTTTTCATACCTTCAGTTTGATATAGAAAAAAATCCAACAGAGGATCCCCATTTGATAGGGAAGAAAATGCAATAGAGCAGCCCCTAAAATAATCGTTTGATCAAACAAAGCCTCCTCAAAATCCAGCAAAAGATCCTCAAATACAGCGCATCCCCAGTCTGATATAGAAGAAAATCCAACAGTCCTCAAAATGCAGCAGAAAATTCCCAGTTTGAACAAACAGTCCTCAAAACGCAGCAGAAAATTCTGAAATATAACTGGAAAGAGTTTTCATAGGGAAGAATAACAACAAATTGAGAAAATCCAACGGAGCACTCATCCTGAGTTTAATAGGGAAGAAAAATCCAACAGAACATCCCAGAGTGTCCTCAAATTGCATACAACAGAACATCCCCAAATATAATTTGCAATGCTTTTTTTGGAACGGTCTAATGTAGAAAAGAGGTCGAACGGTCATGCATTTCTCTTCAAGAAAAATAAAACAACAATAATTATCTTTGAGATGCTTTATAATATTTAATTATAGTGTTATAATCATTAATAATTTTATATTACTATAATATTTAATAATTTATTTTTAATTAGTTGATATTTTAAAAAAAACATTTTTTAAATTAAGAAATTAATAATAGAACTTATCCCTTTTAATTAGTGATGAATAAATTTGATGGTTAAAAAATTAAGTCAAAAATTTAGGTTATTTCGGAATTATTTAATTTAATTATTTAAAATTATAATTATAAAGCATTAAAATACATTTATTTTTTTAATATCAATATTTAAATTAATAATTTTTATAATAATTTTATAAATCTAAATAAATTATTAATTTCATATTTATATTTGTTAAATTATTAAATAAAATTATTTATATTTGTTAAATTAATTAAATAAAATATAATCACATTTAATGTTTACAGATAAATATAATGTATAAAAATACTTAATGGGCCAAAATAAATAGATATTGCTTTGTGGTTTAGAAAAATAAATAATTAGAATTTATCACTGTGACTATAAATAAGATCTTTATAATTAATAATTATTTTCTAAATAATTAAAGATATTTGTTACATTGGAAATGCATATATTTTATAAATGAAATATGAAAACATATTAAATATTATTTAAAATATGTTCATAATTGAAATAAACAAAAATAATTTAAGAATATAGTTGTGACAATAAATAAGATTTTTATAATTAATAATTATTGTCTAAATAATTAAAGATGTTTGTTAGATTGGGAATGTATATATTTTATAAATGAAATATGAAAACACATTAAATACTATTTCAAATATGTTCATAATTGAATATTTTAAAACGTGAAGTATTAAATTTATTTTGATAGTTATAATAATAATAAAACAAGATAAAGGGTAGCAAATGTAGGGAGGATTTAGTTTAATTTCAAAGAAGACTTTAATAAATACTACGCATTGGTTAGCAAGCAATATCAATAATAATTTTTAAATGTAATTAATGGTGTATCATGGTATTAAAAGCTTGCAAAAAATAAAGGTCGATCACCCAAAAACATGGTTAAACTTTCTATGGAATTGAAGTTCTTTCGTTTTCAATTGGTCAAATAATTTCTTCCAATAATGTAAATTTGACTTGGTGAAGGTGTTGTTTTTGTTGTAAAAAAAATCTAGTCTCCAAGAATACCCCTACTACATCCAAACTGCTCAATTGCAACATTTGATGTATGCTCCATGAATCACAAATCCTTCTTCTTACACTTGAAGAAATTGTTCTTGTTTCCCTTTCCATTATTTTGAATACCCAAAAATGTCATAATTGTAGAACTTTTATACTAGTTGTTGGAGAGCATTCATAGTTATTTGATATATCTTCTTACCCTCGCTCCCAAATCGGAATTCATAAATAATAATTCAAATATTCATGGATTTGGTAGCACAATTTGAATATACCTTTGTTATTTCATGTTTTAAAGACACACAAGGTGTTGGTGGATTGTTTGGCCAACTAGAGAGCACGCATGAAGGAAAATTCAATAAATATAGAATGGGAGAGAAACATATAGTGATGCCCATCCCTTCAAATTAATGAGTAATTAGTGTACCCTATAATAACTCAAAAGTTGATTTACACCCATTCCAGGAAAGATAGGGAATTAAAATTGGATAAATATAAAATGGGAGAGACACCTATGGTGATCCCCATCCCTTCAAACTAATGAGTAATTAATGTACCCTTATAATAACTCACAAATAGATTTACATGTTGGTCTATTTTACCAAAATTTGATAATAAACTAAGAATAATCATTTCTAAAATAATTTTAAACTATTATAATATTTAGTAATTCTTTGTTATGATAAATATAATTTAGATTAATTGATATTATACAGATAATTTACTTTTAAACTTAGGAAGTTATATAGAATTTGCAATTTTAACCACGTGATAAAAAAATTATAGTTACGTTTTAGGTCAAAAACATAGTTATTTGAAAAATATTTAATTTTGGTTTAAAATTATTTATAATTTTAAAAAAAATTAAAAAATAATCTTTGGTAAAATTAAATATTTATTTATTTCTTAATATTCATAATTTTAAATAAATAATAGAATCAATTAAATATATAAAGAGGTGGCTAGTGATATATATATATATATATCATAATTCTATTCATATAATTATTAAATAAAAATATAAATCATATTTAACATTTAAAGATAAATACAAGATATAAAAACGCTTAATGAGCACACATGAGTAAAAGATGCTTCTTTGTGGTTTAAATTTGTTTTTAATTAGAATTTAACTTTTTAACAACACAAAAGACTTTCATAATTAATACTTATTGGCCAAATAGTAAAGTTGTTTCTTAGATTGAGAATTAATAATTTATATGAATAAAAAATGAAAACATATTACTATTTAAACTGTCATTATAATTAATTATGATATAAACCAAAGTATTAGATTTATTGTAATAGTTATAATATTGAAAAGAGAAGGAAAATATTAACAAACTATGGAGGTTGTAGTTTAATTTAAAATAAGGCTATGATAAATATAATACTTTGGTTAGCAAGCATTACCAATAATCATTTTGAAATGTAAGTGGTGTATGATTGTATTTAGAGCACAAAAGAAATAAAGGTCAATCATATAAAAACATTTTTATACATTGTAAAGCATTGAAGTTTTTTAGTTTTCCATTGGTCAAATAATTTCTACCAAAAATGTAAATTAGACTTGATGAAGCTATTGTTTTTATTGTAAAAATAAATATAGCTTCCAATAATACCTGTGCTACAAAGAAAATGCTCTATTGAGAAATTCGATGCATCCAAATTCATGAATCACAAATGATTATTCTTACATTTGAAGGAAAAAAATTGTTTCCCTTTCTATTATTTTGAATACCCAAAAAGGCCATATTTGTAGAAATTTTATATTAGTACATGATATATTAGTTGTCACAATGTTTCAGGATTATTTGATATATCCTTATAGGCTCACACCTAATTTTAAATCAATATTTTGATGGTTAAATTTTAAGTCTAAAAATTAATTATTTGAAAAATATTTTAATTTAGTTATTACAAAATATTTTTAATTGTTAAGAAATATAAAATAAGTTACTTTTCTTAATATTTAATATTTTTTTATAAAATAATTTTACAACTCTCGATAAATTATTAATTTCAAACACATTCATGTATTATATTTCTATTTCCTAAATTATTATATAAAATACAATTATATTTAATTTTAAAAGATAAATATAAAGTACAAAATATTACTTAACAAACAAGTAAAATATGTTACCTTGTGCTTTAATTTTTTTTAATTAGAATTTAAAATTCCTACTCTAAATAAGATTTTTATAATCAATACTTATTGTCCAAATATTTAAAGATATTTATTAGATTGGGAATTAATAAATTTAATAAGAACTATAAAATAAGTTACTTTTCTTAATATTTAATATTTTTTTATAAAATAATTTTACAACTCTCGATAAATTATTAATTTCAAACACATTCATGTATTATATTTCTATTTCCTAAATTATTATATAAAATACAATTATATTTAATTTTAAAAGATAAATATAAAGTACAAAATATTACCTAACAAACAAGTAAAAGATGTTACCTTGTGCTTTAATTTTTTTAATTAGAATTTAAAATTCGTACTCTAAATAAGATTTTTATAATCAATACTTATTGTCCAAATATTTAAAGATATTTATTAGATTGGGAATTAATAAATTTTATGAATGAAATATGAAAACATATTAAATACTTGGAATGTAGGCTTTTGTGATTCATGATTTATACAAATATGTTTGGGAGAAAATCACATATCAAATTCTATGTATGTGTTTTGAAAATGAGGACATAAATGGATAGCTTGAACAAAGCTAATAAATATAGTAGAGATGCAACCACTAAATGAAAATAGTCAATAAAATAAATATTACCATATTTAAAATGAATTCTAGAGAGCTTGAACAAAGCTAGTAGATATAGTAGAATTGCAGCTACTAAATCACAATAGTAAGTAAAATAAATATTATTATATTTAAATGAATGTAAGAGAGAAAAAATAAAGTTAATTTTAAAAAGGAAAATAACAAGAAAAAACAAAAAAATGAATTATTATTAAATAATATAAAAATATTAGGAATTAATAAAATATAAATATGAAAATAGAACTTAGAGAAAACAAAAAAAAAAGATTTTTCTAATAAAAATTAAAAGAAAATATTTAAAATTAAAATATAAAGGAAGAAATAAATAATCCTTACATTCAAAAAGGTGGTCACATAGTCCTAATAGGGTCATGGGATGAGTCTTAATGCCTAACCCCATGAGACTAGCCCTTAAAACATAGGCATGTGGTCATGTGGGCAACACAAGTCTCAAGGTGAGGCTAACTGCCTAGCCTTCAAAATAGGCCCTTAAATGTTGATGTCAAGATCATGTGCATGATCTACAGGACGTGGGTCTAGCCCCCTTGCGTTAGCACCTCTGCAAGTGCGTTCAAAACGGTCTCTTGGTGGAGCATATACCCAAGACCTCGGGCTATTACTGAGCGCTCCTCCACCTTCGTACCTTTTGCTGAATGTCAAGGTCATGTGATTAACGCCGTGATTTGGGTTAGTATACACATCCTATGCCCCTCTCCACCATTGTTTTATAGGCATATGGCATCGAATATGACGAGGGGTCATGGTTGGTAGCCCAAACCCTCCCTCCTAAAGCTCTAAACTTAAAGTTTATATAATAGATCGGACTATGCTATGTTAAGAACTACCATGTGGCATGTTGGTGAAGTGATCCATCATGGAGTGGGAGGTTGGGGGTTTAAATACCTCGGACCTCGCTGAGACCCATACCAAAAGTTTAATTGACCCTAGGGTGCCATGTGGTAGCCCATGACTAGGCCACACGACACCCAATTATTGGTCCACATAAAACTAGCACGAACCAATCAAATGTGCCAAAAATAAACGAACTCGAGAATGACACTTAGAAAGTTGTCATTGGCTCATACCTTACATAGTCACTCTACTGACTCACTGTATGACCAGCCTAGTCAACTGACTAGTCAACAAACTTACTGGAATTTTATATTCTTGGGTCAAACAATGAGCACAGATAACTTGAGCATATGGTGTCAGACTGAGGTAAAATGAATGTCATTAGAACTAGAACAAAAAGCACTTCAACTTGATGCTACATTTAAGACTTTCTGGACACTTTCATTTTTGAGCAAAATTGTGATCATCTAATCATATATGGAATCGAAGATCTTTAGTTTCCTATTGGTCAAATAATTTCTAGAAAGAATGTAAATTTGACTTGATGAAGGTATTGTTTTTATTGTAAAAGTAAATCTAGCTTCCAAGAATACCCCTGTTACAAACAAATTGGTCAATTGCAACATTGGAAGTATGAATTCCATGAATGACAAATCATTCTTCCTAAATTTCAGGGAAAATATTATTTCCCTTTAACTTCCTTTGAATACCCAAAATGAGTCATATTTGTATAACTATTAAAATATTGCATCGTATACTAGTTGTTGGAGAGTGTTTGTGATTATTTGATATATCTTCTTACACTCTACTCCCAAATTGGAATTCAAAAACAGTAATTCAAATATTCATGGATTTGATAGCACAATTTCAATTCACCTCCCTTTTTTAATGTCTTAGGGACACATAAGGTGTTGGTACATTGTTTACACAACCTAATATAACACATGAAGGAAAATTCGATAAATATAAAATGGGGGAGGCACCTCCCATGATGTGGCTTCCTTCAAATTATGAGTATTTAGTGTGCCCTTATAATAATTGAAAAGTGGATTTACACCCATCCCACGAAAGATAGGTACTTAAATCTACCAAAGCATAAGAATTTTGGCCTGTTTTACTAAAATTCAATAATAAACTTTTGGGTGAGATTATGATTTCCTCTTGTTTAAAATTCATTTTTGAATGTAAAATAGATTTAACACCTACTCCATTTATGGAAAACATTACAACGAGATATTCCTAGAAAGGGGCCAAAACATCTATTAGAGTACACCCTTAAATGTTTGCAATATTCATTCTAATTTTCATACACAAAGATCATGATGGAGGAGTTATTTAGGTATTGGACATAAGGAATCTAGATTGAGTGTGAGATTTTTTTGCCTTTGTTGTCCCTTTCCTTTCTCTTTCAAGTTTGTATACCTTCACATTGGGTCAAAGAGCAGTTTGAATATGATAGAATGCAAAAGTGAACTTGCGTCAAGATATTTCCATGGATAGATGTGGAAACCAACATTATGTAATGTACAAGTGTGTAGCGATTGTATGCTATATGCATGAGATATAATGATAAGAGACTTGCAAGAAACTAACAAGAGGTGACAATAGGGACCTTACATTAGTGCGACTAGCATGAAATGTGGGAGAAGAACCTACAAATGCAAGAACAAGAATAGGCAAGACACCACAAGACACAAGGCATAGATGGTGGTCAAAATTTGGTATTTGAGAAAAATCAAGAAGGCAACAAAAAAAACATGTGTTCCTTAGAAGTGAAGTACATGGAAATGGAAGAGTTCGTTAGTTTAATGGAAGCAAAGTTTGATAATATAAATAAGCATTTGATCACAGACATGGAAGGAAGTGGACACTTGGTGCCTCCTCAATAAAAATGACAAAACATACCTAGTAAATCCAAATATAGAACTATTATGGTTGCAATAGTGTAAAATATTCATCTAGGAGTCTTAATTGACTAGTTGTATTAATTAAATTTAGATATTTCATGATGGGGTCATGCACAATATCAATAACCTTGCCTAGCCTACTCTACCTAGCCTACTTTAGCCTACTCTAGCCCTGCCAACTTTAGCCTAACCTACTCTAGCCTATTCAAGCCTAATCTAGGCTAAGCTAGCCTATTCTAGCCTTGGCTAGCCTAGGATACTCTACCCTATCCTAGGCTACTATAGTCTACACTAGTCCATTCTACTCTAGCATAGCCTAACCTAGTCTAGCCTTGCCTACTCTAGCCTAACCTAGCCCAACCTACTCTAGCATAGCCTATCCTAGCTTACCCTAGCTGACTCTAGCCTAATCTACTCTATCCTAGCCTAATGTAACATAACCTAACCTAATTTTCCCTAACCTACTCTAGCCTAGCCTTGCCCAACCTACTCTACCCTAACTTACACTAGCCTTGCCTAGCCTAGCCTAACTTATTCTAGCATAGCCTAACTTGCTCTAGCCTATCATACCATAGCCTAGCCTACTCATCCCTAACCGAGCCTACTCTACCCTAGAATACTCTCACCTACTCTAGCCTAACCTAACCTAACCTACTCTGGCCTAGCATCGCTTACTCTTGCCTACCCTACCCTAGCGTAATGTAACCTACTCTAGCCTATCCTAACCCACTCATGCCTAGCCTAGCCTAGCGTAAGCTAACCTACTCTTCCCTAGCCTAGTGTGGTGTAGTATAACCTACTCTAGCCTAGCCTTGCCTACCCTGACCTACTCTACCCTAGCTTAGCCTAGCCTATGGTGGCTTATCCTAGCCTAGCTATAACTACTCTATTCTAGCCTACCCAAGCCAACCATAGCCTACTTTGGCTTAACCTAGCCTATCCTAGTACCCTAGATTAGTGTAGCCTAGCCTAGTTTGCTCTAGCCTACTATAACATAGCCTACTCTAGACTACTCTAGGTTACTTTAGCCTAGGCTAGTGTAGCCTACTCTAGCCTAGACTAGTGTAGCCTACAATATCCTAACCAACTCTAGCCTAGCATATTCTAGGCTACTCTAGGCTAGCCTAGCCTACTCTAGCCTAGCCTACTCTAGCTTGGCCTACTCTATCCTATACTACCCTAGCCTACTCTATTGTAGCCTAGCCTAACCTAGCCTACTCTATCCTAACCTACTCTAGTCTAGCCTAACCTACTCTAGTGTAGCCTAGCCTAACCTAATCTAGCCTACACTAACCTAATCATGCACATGTTGGGGGTAGACGATGAAGATATAGTATGTCACCTATTCCCTTTTACTCTGATTAGTGCGGCCTCCACATGGTACTTTAGCTTGAGAATGGGATCGATCACCTCGTGGGCTGCCTTTCAACAGGCCTTTTTAGACAAGTATGGAAATGACAAAACCCTTGTAGCCTTAGTTCTAGAACTATCCCATTTAAAAATGGAAACCAAGGAAAAGTTCAAGGATTTTAACATCCGGTTCAACACCTTGTTCAACAGAATCTCGGCTAATGCTAGACCTACCAAGGAGGTGCTCATGGAACTCTACATCACTGCTCTCCCTGTCCCTACTACGATGTGGGTCGAAAGGAGTAACGCACAAACCCTATAGGGTGCTATCAATGAAGCAGTAAAAGTCAAGAATGAAATGATCAGTCTCACATCATGTCATCATACAACTGAACAAAGGAAAGCCTCTCAAGCATCCAAGAAGAATACTGGGAGTGATAACAAAGCGGCTTAAATCAAAGAAAAGGATACCATAGATATAGAAGGTTTGCATCGTATCATTAAGTAGTTGACAAACACAATCCTCAATATGAAAAGGAATTCTGGAGAGAGTACAATTGGGAGTGGAGGAGAGTATAACAATAGAAAATACTTCAAACCTTTCTATCATAAGAAGACAGAAGGTGGTCATGGTCCACTTGCACTACTTGCTCGACCCAATTAAGGGAATTTAAATATGGAAGAACCTATAGTGGAGCTTGAGCCAGAACCTATAGTGGAGCTCCTTAACAACGAAGAACCCATAGTGGAGCTCGAGCCATAAAAGGAAAATGAGGAAAAATACCAAGTAGAAGAGCCCTTGGACGAAGAATCTCAAATCAACGTACTCTTGGATTTCTATACAAATGAGAACGATGATGACCAAGGAGATAGTATGGCAAAAATAGACACTAATGAAATCCACACACGAAGTAAGGGGCCACTTGCAAGTGTGATGAAGCTTGTAGACTAGACCAAGAAAGATGTTCGCCCTGTGAAGGAATCCACTCCCAAAGTCCATGACGAGAAGGGTATACCTAGTAGTGAGTCCAAAAATACTGTTGCAAACTATCTAGAGAAAGAGAATACATCTTTGAATGTAATGAAGGCGACTCAAAATGGTAAACCCCCAACTCCTCCTCCACCACCTCCCCCTCCTCATCTTTCTCATCGTCCACCTCCAACTCTTCATCCACCACCTCCTCTTCCCCCACCCCCACCTCCACCTCCACCTCCCCTCCGCCTCCCCTCCTCCACGCTTCCACCTCCTCCACCCAACTTGAACCTCACCTACCACCTCCACCTGCTCCCCTCCCCTCCCCTCCCCCCCACCAACAACCTCACATCCACAACTCCACCTCCACCTATATCTTCACCACCTCATATTGCACCTCCACCTCCACCACCTCAATATCCACTCCCTCATCCACCTCCTCGTCCACCTTGACCTCCTCCACCTCCACAACCTCCTCCTACACCTCTACTTCCTCATCACCCATTTCCACTTCCACCGCCTCCTCCAATGCCTCCACCTATAGGTCAACCTCCTCCACCACCTCTGCCTCCCCCTCTGCCTCCTCCTCCACCACCACATCCTCCTCCTCCTCTGCCTTGCTCACCTCCACCTCCTCTACTTCCCCCTCAACCTCCACCTTCAACTCCTTGGCCTCTTTTTCCACCTACACCTCCACCTTCACCACCTCCCCTTGCTCTCCCCCTCCCCCTTCTCCTCCACCACCTCCACCTCCACCTCCACCTCTACACTCTCCACCCCCTCCTCGTCCAGCTCCAGCTTCACCTCCTCCTCCACCACCTCCACCTTCGCCTCTTCCTTCACCTCCTCCTCCACCTCCTCCATGTCCTCCACCTCATCCTCCTAGTCCTTCACCTACACCTCCTCCTCCACTTCCACCTCCTCTTCCTCCACCTCGTCCACCTCCACCTCCACCTCCACCACCACCACCTGCTCCTCCTCCTCCTCCCGCTCCTTGGCTACCTCCTCCTCTAACTCCACCTCCTCCATAACCTCCTCCTCCACCTCCATGAACACCTCCTCAACCACCTCCACATCCACCACCTCCTCCACCTCATCCCCCTCCTCCACCTCATCTTCCTCCAACTCCATCTCCACCTCTGCCTTCGCAATTCCACCTCCACATCTGCCTCTTCCTCCTCATCCTCCACCACCACCTCCTTCTAAACATCCTCCTCCTCCACCACCTCCACCTCCACCCCCTCCTCCATGAGCTTCCCCACCACCTCCTCCACCACCTCCCCATCCTCTTCCTCCTCCACCTCCTACACCTCGTGCTCCTGCACCACCTCTACCTCCTCCTCCACCAACACCTGCTCAACCAACACCGCCACCTCCTCCTCCGCCTTCGCCTCCACCACCTCCTCCATCTCCTCCTCCTACTCCGTCTCGACCATCACCACCACCTCCTTCACCTTCACCTCCTCCTCCACCACCTCCTCTTACTCCACCACCTCCTCCTCCTCCTCTGCCTCTACCTCTCATCATTGAAAATCCAAAATTGAAAATAATTTCATTCTCTTTATTTATAATACTACTTATCATTTCATTATGTTTAGTTAGAATACTTATTGCTTCATTCTTTAGAGTGATAATTTAGAGATCAATATATACATGATAATATAACAAATAACATGCATACAAATTTGCAATATAAATTAGTAATTATGAGAAAAACAATTTAATTAAAAAAAAATTGTAAAATTTATATAAATAGTATCAAAAGTTGACAAAAATCACAATGAGTCAATGTCGATTTTTAATGTCCAAAACTATTTAATATCAATAAATTAATTATATAAAATATTTGAAAATAAGATAAACAAAAGCAAAATTACTATAGAAATAAATTCTGATAACATACCAACCCAACACAACACAACAAAACTTCATAAAACCTCCATTGGTCATAAACAACAAAACTTCATAAAACCTCCAGTGGTCACAAGCGTTATTATTGTCGTGTCCACCGTACTTAGTGGAGATTATTGTTATGTTATGGTTTCTATTTTCCTCACGGAAGCCCCTGCGGCTTGAGCTAACAGTTTTTAGTTTACAACATATACAGCGTTTTTCTATGGACAGTACATATATAATATAACTTTTTGTTTTTTCGAGAACGGTTTTGCAATTATATACTGAATAATTTGATTTTCCCTAAACTAATCATTTACTTTCTTAATAATCACTTCATTGCCTCGAAATAAGAAATTAACCACGTCAAGAAATTTTAAAACACAGAAGAAGATCAAATAATTGCTGGGGCCGGAGACTACGAAAACCTGTATGGATTCCTGAAGCGATTTGACAGCTTCCATAGGATCTTCCTATCGCGCAGACTTCATACAAATCTTCAATAATTGCTTCGGAGAAATGGAGTAATGAAAGAATGCAAACTTTTTATTAGAAAATCGATCCACACGATAACCTCCTTCGCAGATATGTTCAGACGCAGGTTGTGTCTCGCATATTTATTCCTATTGTGCGAGTATAACCACACGCCGCCTTTGCAGAAACCACAAATTGAACGTCTGGAAGTGAACAGCCTCCCAAGATACACAAATTGAATGTCTGGAAGTGAACAGGCTTCCAAGATACACAAATTCCAGGCTCCCAAGATAAACAACAAAAACATTGTGGATCGAACGCACCAACTCATATATTCAGTCTGACCTTCTCCAACAAAGACACAGAGGAACGAGGAGCATGGATAGAACACACAATCTTCATATATTCTGTCTTACGCTCTCATATATTCAGTCTTACGCTCTCCTAACAAAGACACAGAGGCAACAACATTGTGGATCGGACACACGACCCTCTCTCAACAAAGATAGAAATGTAACAACATTGTGGATCAAACACACGACTTTCATATATTCTGTCTGACTTATTTTCTATAATGGGCACACATTGAAACAATGGAGAAAGATTGCTATTTTGAAATCCGGCTGAACGATGACGAAACGACTATGAATTCCAGATTAACTAAATGCTAGCGTTGAAGAGAATGCATCGTGAAATCCGCGTTGAACAATGAGGAAAGAGATACCAGCTTTTAACTAAATGTCAGGGTTGAATTAAATAAATATTAATTACAATAATCCGAAAAAGCAAAACCCAAAAAAGCAAAACGTTATCTAAATTTAGAAAGCGGAATATTAAATACATTTTTGAAAATCCCAAAAACAAAACCAAAAAAGTTGCGAGGGTGAAATCCGCTAGGAAGAAACGGCTCAAATTAGCTCTTAACTAAATGTTAGAGTTGAATTCAAGAAATATTAATTACAACAGTTCAGAAAAGCAAAAAGTTATCTAACTTTAGAACTTTTAATATTAATTACATTCTTGAAAGTTACACAAACAAAAACAACAGATAACTTCGAATTAAAAAAATTTGGGATGGTGAAATCGGATTGGAAGAAATGGCAATTCATCTACTAGCTCTTAACTAAATCTTACAGTTGAATTCAAGAAATATTAATTACAAGAATTCATAAAACCAAAAAGTTATCTAAATTTAGAACTCTTAATATTAATTACATTCTTGAAAGTTACACTAACAAAAACAAGTAACTTTGATTGAAAAAAACAAACAAATAAAAATAATTAACTTTTAAAGTTAAAAAAATGTAAAGTAAACAATTAAAAGTTAAATTTAAAAAAAAAACAATTAATTTCTTTGGAGGTAAAGGATTGGAAATTTCGAAGTTAGTTAGACCGATTTGTTGATGGAAAAATTAAAAGTTAAAATTTAAAATAACATTGATTTGCTTTTAAAGTAAAAAATTGGAATTCAAATTAAAACATAAAATATAGAACCCATTTCTATCTAAATTGTAGTTTGAAATTGACATATAGTAACCTTGTTATAATAAATATTTTAGAACATACCTTGAATGTGGAAGAACAATAAATTCAATCTACTTGACATATAACCCTATAAGCTAGTTGGATATACAACCTTTTCTTCTCAATAACATTATGGACTTCTTGAATATGGATCGTAGACTTCAGTAAGAGTATTTAAATTTCTCTTTTTGACATCTTTATATTTTGGTGTATGTTGTGAATGGAGATACTTTGTTCTCTATCTTTAAGTTGAATATGACAACCAGATTTATCAATTTAAAGGGTTTAGTTGATACCAATTAGTTAAACATTGAATAGAATATGTAATGGAACAACAATTTACATGACTATTAGTATACTTTTGTGTAGATTTTCAACGATAAAACAATGGTGACTACTCCAGTATAACTAAAATGGCATCACAAGCTTACAAAATCCAAAAAAAATTGAAGGGAACATAAATTATTTTTCTACTTCAAATTATATTCTTGTTTAAAAAATTATAATGTTTAAGATGGACCAACTAATCTCCAAAATTTGTTGTTCTCAAGCATTACTATCAAGGTGTAAATCACTTATTTTTGTGTATAAGCTAGAAATGACTAGCTATCTTCAATTTATTCCTAGACATGTCTATATTGAAAAATTCCTTCCAATTATTGTTATCTTGCATAACCAAATCCTAATCCAAATTATCACAGAAAGTCTATTTTTACATGGTCTATTAACAAAATATAAAATGTTACAGTGCATAATATTTTTATGCATGATATTCTCTATACATATAGACTTAGATGTCTGCAATCATACCCTTATTTTCCCTAACTTAGTCTCTTAGACCTAATCCTCTTCCAATAACCCCACCAAATCAAATTAAACAAACTCTGTACATCATATCTAGCATAAAACCCTAATCTATCCAACCCTCTTAGCTGTGATCCTTTGGAGAGAGCCCTCTTCGGCTTGGTAGGGCTAGCTACCAAGTCAAAAGATTGGTATATGGTTACCTTAGTTGGACCCTTCCTCATCCTTAGAGATCCAGACGAGTGATAACACCCCCCGAGGAACCTAGTAGAGACATTGGGCCTAGGTACGTTAAGAATATTTATTTATATATTTTTATTCCTAATCCTTTGTTTTTTCAATGTTCTTCTCTTGTAGAAGTTTTAGGCCTCAAGATGGCTCTTCCACTAGAAGATCCTGGCAATGATAGGGGGTTGTGTTTGGGTTTCTCTACTCTTGTTGAACCATTCAAGTCTGACATAGGCCTCTCATTTTTTGTTGTTGTTTTCCATACCTACACAAAGTGCTAATGTCTAGCGAGGAGCATATCACTATTATTCTAGAGCTCAAATTTGACTTGACAGCACAACCAATAATTAGTGGGATTTTAACACTTAACCAATTCAAGAAGAGATCACTTAGGTGGAAAGGGAACTTTCCGATGAGCAACATAATCCTATAAAACACCGAGGTGTTTGCTGATATGGAAGGTTCGATTATTGATGTTGGTCATACAAGTGGTGTGCTTGCAAGAAATTAATGGAAAATGGGGCCTCCTCCTAGTCCTATGTACACTCCTAGGAGTAAACATCGAATCCTAGTAAATGTTATTGATCCTCGGAAATATGCATGCATGACTATCTTTCTAAGTATCTTTAGTTTTCATTTATGTTTCCTTGTCTTAGCTCTGTTGTCTATGGCCATATAGATAAATCTCATATATTGTATCTGAGAGCCATAAAATATATATTTTGTTTTCATATTTTGAAAGATTTAAGATTACTTGGTTGGTCAGGTTTCCAAAAAAAAAATTATTACATCTCCCAAAAATTAAGCAAAAAATTCAGGAGGGAAAGGAGAGAATGCTCGAGGTATTAGAATGTAAAGAAAATACACAAGCCTCCTATATTAGATATGAAAATCATTAATCATATGAAAACTTAGAAAATGGAAAGAAGACTATTGAATACTTAAATTTGGGTTGTTCTCTTCAAATTAATTTCAATACCATGATGTCAGGGCCAGTGAAATAAATAGCTCATTTAAAATCAAATGAGAAGGGAGAAATGGGTAGTGAAATAAATAGCTCATTTAAAATCAAATGAGAAGGGAGAAATGGTTACCATAAATCCCTGTCCTTGAAAATTGGGGTAAGTGGAAATTTTTAGCTGCTCCATTGAAATAAGGCTATGCTGACCTCCATACCTATTTTTCTTATAAAATAATCTTGGGGCTACTATTAATAATTCAATTTGATACAAAACCATTTTCCATTCAAAATTCGAAACCCTTTAATTTAGACCAAGGGCTAATTTTCACTGCTAAAATTTTCCACTAAGATTATTTTTTTGTTGAAATATGCATGAAAGAAAATATTATTATCAATAATCACAATATAGCTTGTAATAAAGCTATAATTTTGTTAATTTCTATTTTTTTTTATTATAGGAAATGTGATAGGTATTATGTGTTACTCATTCTGATGATTATCATGGATTGAATTTTATTTTCATTTAGATCCATTTGATCTACATGGCTTCCCTAGTTTGTTAATTTAATGTTAATAGTTTCTTTTAACTTAAATTGGAAATAAATTCCAAATTAGATATGCCTATAACTGTGCTAATCGCAAGAATATATCTTTCATACTTATAATTTAATTATTAAGTTAATGACATATATTTAAACCCCATGGAATATGTTGGAACATTCTTAGTAATATTGACATATTTCACCACTAAAATTTTCCACTAAGATCTTTTGTTGTTGTTGAAATACGGATGAAAAAAAATATTTTTATAAATAATAACAATATAATTTGTAATAAAGAGTAAATTTAGTTAATTTTATGTTTTTTTTAATCTATGGAAATGTGATAGGAATATGGGGTAACCATTTTGATGGTCATCATGGATTGGATTTTATTTGCAAATGGATCCATTTAATTTATATGGCTTCCCTAGCATGTCTTAATTTAATGTTAATATTTTTTTAACTTAAATTGAAAATAAATTGGAAAATACATATACCTATAATTATGCTAATTGTAAGAATAGATATTCCATAGTTATAATTTAATTATTAGGTTCATCGTAGATATTTGAATCCCATGAAATATGTTGGAATATTCATGGTAATAATGACATATCAATCATAAGATTTCTGAACCCATGGAATATGTTGGAATATTCATGGTAACATTGACATATCAATGATAAGATTTTTGAACCCACGGAATATGTTGGAATATTCATGGTAATATTGACATCTCGATGATAAGATTTATCTTCAAGTTAAATATACTCTATTAATTAAATTAGCTCACATTAATTAATTTAAGAAGATGGCATATCAACACATCATATTGGGCATGTGGTATTTCTAATCCATGGTAATGTAAGAAGAAATATTTCCAATTAAAGGATTCCCATAATAATAGTGGGGGTGAATCTACATCAATAAACAACACTTATAATAAAACCAATAAATCATTTTTTAGTCAAAATTTTCTATATACATTATATTCTAAATTAATTTTGAAATAATTTATTTAATTAAATTGAGAAGTAATTGAGATCATAACTACATTTCAAATAAATCTGAATATTCTATTCACGGCTAATATTAAAAATATTAATTATTGAATATCAAATATCTAGCATCAAACTATTGATTATTGATAATTAAATTAAAATTCTAGAAATAATATACACAAGTATCAAGATAAAAACAATTAAGGAATCATAAATATTTTTTCACAAATTTAGTTATATGTATTTTAGAATTGTAAATTATGTATTCCCATATTTTTTTAATCACTAATATTTATTTTAATATACATAAATATATATATACTTGTAAGGTGATTTTTTTTAATATTTAATTTTTTGTTTTGTTTTTGTTTTCAGTTTGTCTAATCAATTCTAAGTTAAATGTTGAGGATTTGTATTTAAATCTAAGGTGTTATTGAGTTCAATTACAATGAATTTCACTAGTATTATCCAAATATTAAATGCATTCTTATTTATTTATTTAGAAATAGAATTTTAAGGATACAAATAAAAATATACTAAAACCATTATACACATATTAATGTTTCACTAACCTCATCATTCACGGAAATCCCCTTTTGAATGAATGTGAGATATGAAAGACACGAAGAGAATGATATTACAATATAAAAACATATTTTTTTTTATGGTTATTGACAAATTAATAAATATATTTTAGGAAAAACATTAAAATATATGGAAATCTGATAAAATAGATATCAACTCAACAGGAAAAGTAATAATTTTCATTATCATGGAGATAATTGTTCAACAATACACATTGTTTAGGATAGGTAACAACTACATCACCTCCTATTGCAACTCTTCTACTAAAAATGTTCATATGTGTACAACGACAAATTCCTTAGTTCTCCTTGCGATCAAAAGAAGCCATGAAGGTGAATAAACTTGGACATGCAGAAAAAACTTTAACGAAATAAAATAAGAATCCAATGTTTCTTTCACTAAATTGAAATATAATTACATTTATGCATCCTAAATTATCTTTCATCATTTCAAAGAAAAAATATCATGAAATTTACACACCCTTTACATTGACGATTTTCATCAATACGATGTTACAGAGGCTCAAAATAGGCAAACATTAAATTACCTGCAACTTTATTCCTTGTTAGTTATTCCCCATATGTTAGTTTTATTCAACAATGTATCATGTTCTTCTTCTCTTTTACTCACTTAATTATTTTATATTTTTCCACAAGTGTAACTAAAGCCATGTTTTTTCTTTCTTCTCAAAGGGTTCTATCTAGTAGCAAAAATTTAAAGGATGGAAATTTATTTTAAAGCTTATAAGCCTTGGCTAATATTAGTACTCCCTAATATGCATAATGTAAAATGTTTAATGATATTTTCATAAAAATATTGAGAGTTGTAATGATTTTTAAGTTAAAATAATTTCATAGTATAAACTTTGAGCAGAAAATTTAAAACAAATGTAAAAATTGACAACTATTTTTTTTTTTTGAAAAGCCATTGAATATTAACCCACTCTAAATATTACCCCAAAAACATTTCTCTGCTACATGGAAAATTATTGGGCTTATTTACATTGGAACATTGTTTTTTCTACCAAGAGCTCATATACTATCCTACTCCTAGACTATCTGTCAATATTCTCTCATTTTTCACTCTACTTAGACATGCCCCTTTCTCTTCAATGGTGATTTATATCCCAAAGAATGAGAACTCAACACATTTCTTTTGTTATACCTAACTACCTTAAGCATGAAATATGTTAATTGAGTACCCTACTAAATATATGTGGGATTTTCCACTTCCTTATTTGTACGGGTATATGGCTATGCATAATCATTTATAACTTCTTCTTTTTCTCCTATTATAGTTGGGATAACTTTATACTATTCAAATTTGCTAGCAATCTAAGAACTATATTGTTCCTTGTTCACATTCGCTAGCAATCTCGGAACTTATTAGTGTTTAGGGCTTGGGGTTTGGGGTTTAGGGTTTAGGGTTCATGTTTTAGGATTTAGGGTTTATAAGGATTTAGTAAATTGTTTTAATAAACACTTAAATAAAAGTTCAAAAACTCTTTTTAAAATGTTATAAAATGTTGAGGGTTTAGGGTTTGGGGTTTAGGGTTTATAAGGGTTCAGTAAATGATTTTAATAAGCACTTAAATAAAAGTTACAAAACACTTTTTAAAATTTTATAAAATGATTAGGATATAGGGTTTA
The DNA here is from genome assembly GCA_000404065.3 of Pinus taeda. NCBI lineage: Eukaryota > Viridiplantae > Streptophyta > Pinopsida > Pinales > Pinaceae > Pinus > Pinus taeda. Next base: position 20,910 of record APFE030688959.1, read on the forward strand.
GTTTATAGGGTTTAGTGTTTAGGGTTTATTTTTTACGGTTTAGGGTTTAGGGTTTAGGTCTTATAACACTTCAATAAATTCTTTTAATAAACACTTAAAAAAGGGTTACAAAATAATTTTTAAAATGTTATAAAATACTTACGGTTTAGGGATTAAAATGTTATAAAATGCTTAGCGTTTAGAGTTGAGTATTTAGGGTTTATAAAACTTTAGTAAATCCTTTTAATAAACACTTAGGAAAAAGTTACAAAAAACTTACTAAAATGTTATAAAATTCCTAGAGTTTAGGTTTGAGGGACACTTTAGTAAATTAATTTAATAAACACTTTAAAAAATGTTATGAAACTCTTCTTAAAATTTTAGAAAATTCTTAGGGTGTAGGTTTTAGGGTTTAGGGTTTATAAAACTTTAGTAAATGCTTTTGATAAACATTAAAAAAAAGTTAGAAACACTTATTGAAATGTTATAAAATGTTTAGGGTTTAGGTTTTTAAAATGTTACAAAATGCTTGGTAAATTGTAATAAAATGCTTAGGGTTTAGGGTTTAGAACAATTTAGTAAATCCTTTAAATAAACACTTAAGAAAAAGTTACAACACGTGTTAAAATGTTATAAAATACTTAGGGTTTAGGATTTGGGGTTTAAAATGTTATAAATTGCTTATGGTTTAGGGTTTAGGGTTTAGGTTGGTGGTGTGGGTAATAGGGTTTAGGGTTTTTTGGGTTTATGGTTTTTTTAGGGTTTAGGGTTTTTTAGGGTTTATGATTCAGGGTTTTCTAGGGTTTAGTTTTTTATGGCTTATGTCTTTTTTAGGGTTTTAAGGGTTTAGGGTTTGGGGTTTAATGTTAAGGGTTTAGGGATTAGGGGTTTAGTGTTTATAGCACTTTAGTAAATGGTTTTAGTAAACACTTAAATAAAAGTTACAAAACACTTTTTAAAATGTTATAAAATCATGCGGTTTTAGGGTTTGGGGTTTAGGTATGAGGGATTAGGTTTTGGAGTTTAGTTTTTAGGGTTTATAAAACCTCAGTAAATGATTTTAGGGTTTATCATTTAGGCTTTAAGAATTAGGATATAGGGTGTGGAGTTTGGGGTTTAGAGTTTAGGTTTCATAACACTTTATTAAATTATTTTAATAAACGCTTAAATAAAAGTTACAGAACGCTTTCTAAAATATTGTAAAATTCTTAGTGTTTAGGGTTTACCGTTTGGGGTTTACAATTTGGGATTTAGGGTTTCCGGTTTATGGTTTAGGTTTCAGGGTTTATGGTTTAGGATTTATAACACTAAAGTTACAAAACTCTTTTTGAAATATTAGAAAAAAAATAGCATTTAGGGTTTAGAGTGTAGGGTTTATGGTTTATTGTTTAGGGTTTAGGATTTATAACACTTTAGTAAATTATTTTAATAAACACTTAAATAAAAGTTTAAAATGCTTTTTAAAATGTTATAAAATGATTAGTGTTTAGGTTTTAGGGTTTGGGATTTTGGGGTTTAGGGTTTGTGGTTTAAGGTTTATAACACTTTAGTAAATGATTTTAATAAACACTTAAATAAAAGTTACAAAACACTTTTTAAAATGTTGTTAAATTCTTAGGCTTTAGGTTTTAGGGTTTATAACACTTTAGTAAATGATTTTAAAAAACACCTAAATAAAATTTAGAAAACAATTTTTAAAATGTTATAAAATACATAGGGTTTAGGTTTTAGGGTTTCAGGTGTAGTGTTTGGGGCTTAGGGTTTAGGTTTTATAACAATTTAGTAAATTATTTTAATAAACACTTAAATAAAAGCTACAACATGATTAAGGTTTAGGGTATAGGGTTTACGGTTGAGGGCTTAGGTTTTAGGGTTTATAACAATTTATTAAATTATTTTAATAAAGAGTTAAATAAAAGCTACAAAACATTTTTCAAAATTTTATAAAATACTTAGGGTTTAGGGTTTAGGGATTTGGGTTTAGGTTTTAGGGTTTAGGGTTTATAACACTTTAGAAAATGATTTTAATAAACACTTATGAAAGTTACAAAATGCTTTTTAAAACGTTATAAAATGACTAGTATTTAGGGTGTTGGGTTTGGGGTTTGGGGTTTAGGGTTTAGGGTTTGGGGTTTAGTGTTTAATATTTAGGGTTTATAAGGGTTTAGTAAATGATTTTAATAAAAACATAAATAAAAGTTAAAAAACAATTTTTAAAATGTTATAAAATGGTTAGAGTTTAGGGTTTATGGTTTAGGTTTTAGCGTTTAGAGTCTGGGGGTTTAGGGTTTAGGGTTTATATTTTTGGGTTTGAGGTTTAGGGTTTTGAGTTTATGGTTTAGGGTTTATAATATTTTTGTAAACCCCTTTAATAAACACTTAAATAAAAGTTACAAAATTCTTCTTAAACTATTATAAAATTCTTAGGGTTTGTGGTTTAGGGTTTAGTGATTGGGATTTAGGGTAAGGTCTAGGTTTTAGGGTGTATGGTTTAAGGTTTATAACAATTTAATAAATTCTTTTAACAAACACTTAAATAAAAGTTACAAAACACTTTTCAAAATGTTATAAAATGCCTAGAGTTTAGGGTTTAGTTTATAGGGTTTAGGGTTTAGGGTGTAGGGTTTGGGGTTTAGGTTTTGGGGTTTAGGATTTAGGGTTTATGGTTTATAAAAATTTATTAAGTGCTTTTAATGAGCACTTAGAAAAGGTTACAAAACAATTTTTAAAATGTTATTAAATGATTAGGTTTCAGGTTTTAGGGTTTGGGGTTTAGGTTCTATAACACTTTAATAAATTATTTTAATAAACACTTAAATGAAAGTTACAAAATTATTTTTAATAGATCATAAAATTCTTTGGTTTTATGGTTTAGGGTTTGGTGTTTGGGGTTTAGGGTTTAGTGTTTAGGGTTTAGGTTTTAGGGTGTATGGTTTAAGGTTTATAACAATTTAGTAAATTCTTTAAATAAACACTTAACTAAAAGTTACAAAACTCTTGTCAAAATGTTATAAAATGCTTAGGGTTTAGGATTTAGAATTATAACACTTTATTACTTCATGGATGCGCTTTAACTGGACTTAGTTTCCATGAATTGGCTTTTTTTTAAATGATTTTGAATTATGTTTTTTAGTGTTTAGATTAACTCCCTTTCTCAAATTTATTTTGAATTAAGCTTTTGGCTTTTCCATTTTACAGATATATTTCTCATTTAATATATATTCCTTCCTAACTGAATTTAGATATTAGTAAATTTAATTTATTTTAAATAAATTTTGTTATATTTACTTGATTGATAGTATTTATTTTGATTTTATTTTTAAATTATTTGTTTATTAATATTATTTAATTAAATTTATTTTTTAAAATATTTTAAAATCTACCTAAGTTATTAAGTTTTACACTGTATTTTCTATGTATTTTAAGAGTGATTTTGAATATGTTTTTTATTAAAAGTTAAGCTACAGTATGTTTGGATAGAATAAAGTAGACTAAGCTACATAAAAATAGAATAGGCTAGGCTAGTTTAGATTAGATTAGATTATGAAAATCTAGAGCGAGTTAGAGTAGGCTAGGCTAGAATAGGCTAAGCTATAGTAAACTAGAGTACACTAGGCTAGAATAGGCTAAGGTATGCTAAACTAGAGTAGACTAGGCTAGGCTAGAGTAGATTAGGGTTGCTATAGGCTAGGTTAGGCTACAATAAGGTAGGGAAGGTTATGCTAGAGTAGGTTAGGATCGAGAAGGGTAGGGATAGGCTAAGCTAGGGTAGAGTAGGGGAGGGATAAGCTAGGCTAGGCTAGACTAGGTTAGGTTATGCTGGACTAGGTTTAGGCTAGGCTTAGGTTAGGCTAGGGTAGAGTAAGTTACTCTAGGTTAGGCTAGAGTAGGTTAGAGTAGGCTAGGCTAGAGTAGGCTATGTTAGGTTAGGCTAGGGTAGGCTAGCCTAGGGCAGGCAAAGGTATGCAAGAATAGAGTAGGTTAGGATAGGCTAGGTTTGGGTAGTGTAGGATAAGGTAGGCTAGGCTCTAGGTTAGAGTAGGTTAGGTTAGGCTAGTTTATGCTAGAGTAGGTTAGACTAGGCTCGAGTACACTCGACTAGAGTAGGATAGAGTAGGCTTGGATAGAGCATGTTAGGTTATGTTAGACTAGGTTTAGTCTAGGCTAGGTTAGGCTAGGCTAGGTTAGAGTAGGTTAGGCTAGGGTAGAGTAGGCTAGGTTAGTCCAGAATAGGTTAGAGTAGGCTAGGCTACAGTGGGCTATGTTAGGTTAAAATAAGGAGAAAAGAAGCTGCGAATACCTATCATTTTTCCTTCTTTTCTCCACACATTTGTCCTGATGATGAGTCTGGTTTTAGACTCGAAATCCAAAATAGTTACCCTGCACGAAGGGGATACTTGGAAAGAGATTCGTAATATCGAAAAAACTAGGGTTAAAATAAGGAGAAAAGAAGTTGTGAATACCTATCATTTTTCCTTCTTTTCTCCACACATTTGTCCTCATGATGAGTCTGGTTTTAGACTCGAAACGTCGACCATATAAAAGATGAGCACTGTGGAAAATCCGAACTCCTCTCAGAAACCACACCACAGTAATCTGCAATCCAAAATAGTTACCCTGCACAGAGGGGATACTTAGAAAGAGATTCGTAATCTCGAAAAAACTAGGGTTAAAATAAGGAGAAAAGAAGTTGATCTTCACTTTCTAAAGCAATGTAGGGATTCGAATACCTATCATTTTTCCTTATTTTCTCCACACATTTGTCCGGATGATGAGTCTGGTTTTAGAATCGAAACGTCGACCATATAAAAGATGAGCACTGTGGAAAATCCGAACTCCTCTCAGAAACCACACCATAGTAATCTGCAATCCAAAAAAGGATTTAGTTTAATTTCAAGGAAGACTTTAATAAATACTATGCATTGGTTAGCAAGCAATACCAATAATAATTTTGAAATGTAATTAATGGTGTATCATGGTATTAAAAGCTTGCAAAAAATAAATATCAATCACCTAAAACATGGTTAAACTTTCTATGGAATTGAAGGTCTTTAGTTTTCAATTGGTCAACTAATTTCTTCGAATAATGTAAATTTGACTTCGTGAAGGTGTTGTTTTTATTGTAAGAAAAATCTACTCTCCAAGAATACCCCTATTACACAGTAATTTGTCACCGTTGGTCACCGTCCCTATTACCCTTGTTTTCGTACTTTGGAGGATACATTTCGGGACCTGTGACCAGTGACATAACCTAAAAACACTTGCATTATGTTCCCCTGAGTATGTACTTCATGTTCCCTAAAGACACCTTCTGCAAATTATCCCTGAAAAGTGCCCTTTTTCCATTGGCGCAGGTACACAGTATCTTACCCGCGCCAATGACTGAGATCCTCAAAAGGGGGCACGCCCATTGGCGCCCTGTCCTAGAGCAACACTTGCGCCACCTAAATTTGATAATGATTTTTGGCCAACGCGCACCCATATGTTTTTTCCTCTCTTTTCATGAAGTTATTTGAGGGAAAAATCCACATGATAGAGGTCGAGAGTCATCATGACAACTAATGACAACTATCCTCAGTAGCTTTTCAAGGATAATGCCAATCCACAATGGGCGTCCTGGTACATTGTATCTTCCTCCCTTCTCCATCTATAAATGGTTGCCCCCATGCATTAGATAAGCTATTTTTTGCTAGAGTCTTTGTGATTGTTGAAGTAATGCTAGAGTGATAGTAAGAATTGTGAAGCATAGGGAGGTTATGCTGCCGGAATCCTGAGAGAGAGAAGGTATTTTGCAAGGCATATGTAGTTGCTTGCCCAGTCAGAGAATAGGTTCAATGTCAGAACCTTGGTTGTATCTTTCTCTGCTTTTACTCATTAATAGATGACTATCATTATGGTTCCATTCATGTGTCTTTATAATGATGATTGAGTTATATCTTTTCTGACTGATATATAGTTGCATCTATTGGATTTTATGCTTGTATTTGTGTCGTTCTTTGCATGTGCAGGTGTCCGTTCACGAGGATCGTGGGGATTGTGACCAGCGAGAGCAAAGGAACGGGAGCAACGATTCTTCTACAAGTACTAGCGTTGGAATCCAGGTAAGCCATCATCATCGATCTTTGATTTGCAATTAGGAACCTGCGTGTTAGCGTTGATTGATTGTTGCTAGACCCATGTTGGGCTAGTGGGATCGCCTCTGTCCGCAGAGGGGATTTACCCGTTCAAAAACCCCTACTACATCCCAATTGTTCAATTGCAACATTTGATGTATGCAACTCCATGAATCACAAATCCTTCTTCCTACACTCTAAGCAATTTTTTTTGTTTCCCTTTCCATTATTTTGAATACCCACAAATGTCATAATTGTAGAACTTTTATACTAGCTGTTGGAGAGCATTCATAGTTAATTTAGAAATCTTATTACTCACTCCCAAATTGGAATTCATAAATAATAATTCAAATATTCATGTATTTGGTAGCACAATTTGAATATACCTTTGTTATTTCATGTTTTAAGGACACACAAGGTGTTGGTGGATTGTTTGGCAACCTAAGTTGCATGCATGAATGAAAATTCAATAAATATAAATGGGAGAGAGACATATAGTGATGCCCATCCCTTCAAATTAATGAGTAATTAGTGTACCCTATAATAACTCAAAATTTGATTTAAACCCATTCCAGGAAAGATAGGGAATTAAAATCCCATAAATATAAAATGGAAGAGACACCTATGGTGATCCCCATCCCTTCAAACTAATGAGTAATTAATGTACCCTTATAATAACTCACAAATAGATTTACATCCATTCCAGGAAACATAGGTACTTAAAACTACCTAAGCAAAATCATTTTGGCATTTTGGTCTATTTTACCAAAATTTGATAATAAACTAAGAATAATTATTTCTAAAATAATTTTACATTATTATAATATTTAGTAATTCTTTATTATGATAAATATAATTAGATTAATTGATATTATACAAATAATTTACTTTTAAACTTAGGAAATTATATAGAATTTACAATTTTAATCATGTGATAAAAAAAGTTATAGTTAAGTTTTAGGTCCAAAAACATAGTTATTTGAAAAATATTTGAATTTGGTTATTAAAATTATTTTATAATTATAAAAAAAAATAAAAATATATATGATTTTGTAATATTAAATATTTATTTATCTGTTAATATTTCATTTTTTTAAATAAGTTTTATAAATTAAATTAAATTATCTATCTATCTATCTATAATTTCTATTCCATAAATTATTAAATCATATTTAGCATTTAAAGATAAATACATGATATAAAAAAACTTAATGACCACGCATGAGTAAAAGATGCTTCTTTGTGGTTTAAAATAGTTTTTAATTAGAATTAACATTTTAACAACACAAAAGACTTTCATAATTAATACTTATTGGCCAAATAATTAAAGTTGTTTCTTAGATTGAGAATTAATAACTTTTATGAATAAAAATGAAAACATATTAAATACTATTTAAAATGTCCTTATAATTAAATATGATATAAACCAAAGTATTAAATTTATTGTAATAGTTATAATATTGAAAAAAGAAGGAAAATCTTAGCAAATCTATGGAGGTTGTAGTTTAATTTCAAAGAAGGCTATGAGTGTTTTATGATTGTATTTAGAGCACAAAAGAAATAAATGTCAATCATAATGCTTGCCCCATCAGACTAGCCCTTAAAACTTGGGCATGTTGTCATGTGGGCGCCACGAGTCTCAGGGTGAGGCTAATCGCCTACCCTTCCCACTAGGCCCTTAAATGTTGATGCCGAGATCATGTGCATGATGCATAGGATGTGGGTCTGGCCCCTTTGCCTTAGCACCTCTACAAGTGCATTCAAAACGGTCTCTTGATGGATCATATACCCAAGACCTCGGGCTATTACTAAGCACTCCTCCACCTTTGCACCTTCTACTGAATGTCGAGGTCATGTGATCAACACTGAGATCGGGGTCAGTCTAAACATCCCGTGCCCCTATCCACCATTGTGTCATAGGCATATGGCACCGAATATGACCAGGGGTCGGGGCTGGTAGCCCAACCCCTCCCTCCTAAAGCTCTAAACATAAACTTTATATAATAGTTCGGTCTATGTTATGTTAAGAACTACCATGTGACATGTTGGTGAAGTGCTCCATTATGGAGTGGGAGGTCAGGTGTTGAAATATATCAGACCTTGTTGAGACTCATACCAAAATTTTAATTGACCCTAGGGTGCCATGTGGCAACCCATGACTGGGCCACACGACACCCAATTATTGGTCCACATAAAGCAAGCATGAACCAATCAAATGTGCCAAAAATAAACGAACTAGAGGATGACACCTAGCAAGCTATCATTGGCTCATACCTTACATGGTCACTTTGCTGACTCACTGTATGGTCAACCTAGTCAACTGACTAGTCAATGGACCTAGTGGAATTTTTAATTTTTGGGCCAAACAATGAGCACATGATAACTTGACCATATGGTGTCAGATTGAGGTAAAACAAATGTCATTAGACTGAGAACAACAAGCACTTCAACTTGATGCTACATTTAAGACTTTCTAGACGCTTTCATTTTTGAGCAAAATTGTGATCAGCGGATCATCTATAGAATTGAAGATTTTTAGTTTCCTATTGGTTAAATAATTTCCAGAAAGAATGTAAATTTGACTTGGTGAAGGTATTGTTTTTATTGTAAAAGTAAATCTAGCTTCCAAGAATACCCCTATTAAAAACAAATTGTTCGATTGCAACATTTGAAGTATTTAATTCCATGAATGAAAAGTCATTCTTCCTAAATTTTAGGAAAAAAAGTTGTTTCCCTTTAAATTCCTTTGAATACCCAAAATGAGTCATATTTGTATAACTATTAAAATATGGCATTGTATACTAGTTGTTGGACAATTTTCATGAGTATTTGATATATCTTCTTACACTCTACTCCCAAATTGGAATTCAAAAATAATACTTCAAATATCCATGGATTTGATAGCACAATTTCAATTCACCTCCCCTATTTTAATGTCTTAGGGACACATAAGGTGTTGGTAGATTGTTTTCACAAGCTAAGATATCACGAAGGAAAATTTGATAAATATAAAATGGGGAAGTCACCTATCATGATGTCGCTTCCTTCAAATTATGAGTAATTAGTGTGCCCTTATAATAATTGACAAGTGGATTTACACCCATCCCACAAAATATAGGTACTTAAATCTACCAAAGCATAAGAATTTTGGCCTATTTTACTAAAATTCAATAACAAAATTTTGGGTGAGATTATGATTTCCTCTTGTTTAAAATGCATTTTTGAATGCATAAATAGATTCAACACCTACTCCATTTAGGGAAAAAGTTACAATGAAATATTCCTAGAAAGGGGCCAAAACATCTATTAGAGTACACCCTTAAATGTTTGCAATATTCATTCTAATTTTCATACATCAAGATCATGATGGACGAGTTATTTAGGTATTAGATATAATGAATCTAGATTTAGTGTGAGATTTTCTTTCCTTTGTCGTCCCTTTCCTTTCTCTTTCAAGTTTGTATACCTTCACATTCGTTCATGTTTGGGTGAACCTAGACATCAGAGAGCAATTTGAATATGATCGAATGCAAAAGTGAACTTGTGTCAAGAGATTTCCATGGATAGATGTGGAAACCAACATTATGTAATGTACAAGTGTGTAGAGATTATATGCATATGCAGGCAATAGAATGATAAGAGACTTGCAAGAAACTAACGAGAGGTGACAACAGGGACCTTTCATTGGTGCAAATAGCATGGAATGTGGGAGAAGAACCTACAAATCGAAGAAAAAAAATAGACAAGACACCACAAGACACAAGGTAGAAATGGTGGTCCAAATTTGGTATTTGAGAAAAATCGGGAAGGCAACAAAAAATAAAATGTGTTCCTTAGAAGTGAAGTACTTGGAAATGGAAGAGTTTGTTAGTTTAATGGAAGCAAAGTTTGATAATATTTATAAGCTTTTGATCACAAACATGGAGGGAAATGGACACTTGGTGCCTCCTCAACAGAAATGACCAAACATACCTATTAAATCAAAATATAGAAATATTATGCTTTCAATAGTGTAAACTACTCATCTAGGAGTCTTAATTGCCTAGCCGTATTAAATAAATTTAGATATTCCGTGATGGGGTCACGTACAATATCAAAGAGGGTGATGAGGGGGGATGATCCTGCCACCCTTGCCACCTAATGAATATTAAATGTAAACTCTATGGCTGGTCTTCAGCATGAAGACACATGTAGCCACCTAGATGGCCTTAAATAGAGGTGTAGGATGCTGAACTATATGTTCGTTTTCGTAGTGAAGCTTGGTGGTAACTATGGGCATGAGGTCAAGTAGTAAACCTCCCTTCTACTTATCACTTTGATTGGATCTTATATTGTGGTATTTTAGCTCAATTTTGCACCTCATCCATATTCTAAGTGGAGTGTTCGTGCCTAGAGTTGGAGAACTAGAGGGGAGTGTTTTTTGTAGGCTATAAGAAGGGGAGTGTTTATTGAAAGAATTTACTAAATACTTATTAACCATAAATCCTAAAACATGAACCCTAAACCCTAAACCCCAAACCCCAAATCCCCAACCCTAAATACTAATCATTTTATAACATTTTAAAAAACATTTTGAAACATTCATTTACATGTTTATAAACCCTAAACCATAAACCCTAAAACCTAAACCCTAAACCCTAAACCCTAAACCCTAAGTATTTTATAACATTTTGAAAAGTGTTTTTTAACTTTTATTTAACTTTTTATTAAAATAATTTACCAAATTGTTGTAAACCCTAAAACCTAAGACCCTGAACTATAAACCCCAATCCCTATCCCTTATACCCTAAACCTTAATCATTTGGTAACATTTTAAAAATCATTTTGTAGCTTTTATTTAAGTGTTTATTAAAATAATTTAATAAAGTGTTATAAAACCTAAATCGTAAGCATGAAACACTACACTTGAAACCCTAAAACCTAAACCCTATGTATTTTAAAAAGCATTTTCTAAATTTTATTTAGCTATTTATTAAAATCATTTACTAAAGTGTTATAATCCATAAAACATAAACCCTAATAATTTTACAACATTTTAAAAACTGTTTTGTAACTTTTATTTAAGTGTTTATTAAAAGCATTTACTAAAGTGTTACAAACTTTAAACCATCAACCATCAACCCGAAACCCTAAACCCCCAAACCCTAAAACCTAAACCCTAATCATTTTAAAACATTTTAACAAACATTTTAAACTTTTATTTATGTTTTTATTAAAAGAATTTACTAAAGTGTTATAAAACCTAAACCCTAAACCATAAACCCTAAACCCTAAACCCTAAACCCTAAACGTTAATTTTTTTCTAATATTTTAAAAAGAGTTTTTTAACTTTAGTGTTCTAAATCCTAAACCATAAACCATAAACCATAAACCCTAAAACCTAAACCCTAAACCTGAAACCCTAAACACTAAGAATTTAATAACACTTTAGAAAGTGTTATGTAACTTTTATTTAAGTGTTTATTAAAAGAATTTACTAAAGTGTTTTAAAACCTAAACCCTAAACCCCAAACCCCAAACCCTATATCCTAATGCTTAATCCTAAAATATAAACCGTAAAATAATTTACTAAGGTCTTATAAACCCTAAACCCTAAACCCAAAAACCTAATCCCTAAGACCTAAACCCCAAACCCTAAAACCTAAGGATTGCATAAACCCCTAATTCCTAAACCCTTAACCTTAAACCCAAAACCCTAAACCCTAAAAAATTGTAAACCCTAAAAACCCTAAAAATACCATAAACCACAAGAAATCTTAAACCCTAAAAAACCCTAAACACTAAAAAAACCCTAAACCCTAAAAACACCAAAAAACCTTAAGCCCTAAAAACTGTTATTTTAACTTTTTTATAAGTGTTTATTAAAAGAATTTATTAAAGCATTATAAACCATAAACCCTAAGTATTTTATAACATTTTAACAACAATTTGTAACATTTTTTTAAGTGTTTATTTAAGGAATTCACTAAATTGTTATAAACCCTCAACCCTAAGCATTTTATTACAATTTAGCAAGCGTTTTGTAACATTTTAAAACCCTAAACCCTAAACATTTTATAACATTTTAATAAGAGTTTTGTAACTTTTTTTAAGTGTTTATTAAAATCATTTACTAAAGTGTTATAAACCCTAAACCCTAAAACCTTCACCCAAAGAATTTTATAAAATGTTAACAAGAGTTTTGTAACTTTTTTTAACGTGTTTATTAAAAGAATTTACTAATGTGTCCCTCAAACCTAACCCCTAAGAATTTTATCACTTTTTAGTAAGTGTTCTGTAACTTTCTTCTAAGTGTTTATTAAAAGGATTCACTAAATTTTTATAAACCCCAAACCCTAAACTCTAAACCCTAAGCATTTTATAACATTTTAAACCCTAAACCATGAGCATTTTATAGCATTTTAAAAATTTTTATGTAACCTTTTTCTAAGTGTTCATTAAAAGAATTTATTGAAGTGTTATAAGACCTAAACCCTAAACCCTAAACACTAAGCATTTTATAACATTTTAAAAAGCGTTTTGTAACTTTTTTTAAGTGTTTATAAAATGAATTTACTAAAGTCTTGTAAACCTTAAACCCTAAACCCTAAACCCTATAACCTAAACACTATACCCTAATCATTTTATAACATTTTAAAAAGTGCTTTGTAACTTTTACTTAAGTGTTTATTAAAATCATTTATTAAACCCTTATTAAATATAAACCTTAAACCCTAAACCCCAAACCCTAAGCCCTCAGCATTTTATAACATTTTAAAAAGAGTTTTTTTTTTTGAACTCTTATTTATTGTGTTTATTAAAAGAATTTACTAAATCATTATAACCGTAAATCCTAAAAACATGGAACCCTAAACCCTAAACCCCAATCCCCAAACCCGAAACCCTAAATACTAATCATTTTATAACATTTAAAAAAAAAAAAATTAACTTTCATTTCAGTGGTTACTAAAAGCATTTTCTAAAGTGTTATAAACCTAAACCCTAAAACCTAAACCCAAAACCCTAAATCCTAAACCCTAAGTATTTTATGACATTTTGAAAAGTGTTTTATAACTTTTATTTAACTTTTTATTAAAATAATTCACTAAATTGTTATAAACCCTAAAACCTATTCCCTGAATAGTAAACCCCAAACCCTATACCCTATACCCTAAACCTTGATCATTTTAAAACATTTTAAAAATCATTTTGTAGCTTTTATCTAAGTGTTTATTAAAATAATTTACTAAAGTGTTATAGAACCTAAACCCTAATCCCCAAACACTACACCTAAAATGCTAAGACCTAAACCCTATGTATTTTATCACATTTTAAAAAGTGTTTTCTAAATTTTATTTAGGTGTTTATTAAAAGCATTTACTAAAGTGTTATAAACCCTGAAACCTAAACCCTAAGCATTTTATAACATTTTAAAAAGTGTTTTGTAACTTTTATTTAAGTGTTTATTAAAAGCATTTACTAAAGTGTTATAAACCTTAAGCCATAAACCCAAAACCGTAAACCGTAAACCCCAAACACTAAAACCTAAACCCTAATCATTACATTTTAAAAAGCATTTTAAACTTTTAAGTTTTTATTATAAGAATTTACTAAAGTGTTATAAATCTTAAACCCTAAACCCTAAACTCTAAACAATATTTTTTTTAATATTGTAAAAAGTGTTTTCTAACTTTAGTGTTATAAATCCTAAACCATAAATCATAAACACTATAACCTAAACCCTAAACCCTAAATCCTAAATCCCAAACCGTAAACCCCAAACGGTAAACCCTAAACACTAAGAATTTTATATCATTTTAGAAAGTGTTTTGTAACTTTTATTTAAGTGTTTATTAAAAGAATTTACTAAAGTATTATAAAACCTAAAGCATAAACCCCAAACCCCAAACCCTATATCTTAATGCTTAAAGCCTAAAGGATAAACACTAAAATCATTTACTAATGTCTTATAAACCCTAAACCCTAAAACCTAAAGCTTGAAAGCATTTACTAAGGTATTATAAACTCTAAACCCTAAACTCCAAAACCTAAACCCTAAACCCTAAGCCCTAAACCCCAAACCCTAAAACCTAACGATTTTATAACATTTTAAAAAGTGTTTTGTAACTTTTATTTAACTCTTTACTAAAATCATTTACTAAAGTGATATAAACCCTAAACCCTTAATCCCTAAACCCTTAAACTTAAACCCAAGCCCTAAACCCTAAAAAACCCTAAACGCCAAAAGCCCCAAAAACCATAAACCATAAAAAACCTTAAACCCTAAAAAACCCTAATCCTTAAAAAACGCTAAACCCTAAAAATCCCTAAACCTTAAAAATCCCAAAAAAACCTAAACACTAAAAACCATTTTTTAACTTTTTTATAATTGTTTATTAAAAGAATTTATTAAAGCATTATAAACCATAAATCTAAACCCTAATACCCACACCCCCAACCTAAACCATAAACCAAAAGCAGTTTATAACATTTTAAACCCCAAACTACAGTGCTTTTTAGACATTTTTAACAAGTGTTTGTAACTTTTTTTTTAACAAGTGTTTATTTAAAGGAATTTATAAATTGTTATCTTTAATAAACCCTAAACCCTAAGCATTTATTCACAATTTAGCAAGCATTTTGTAACGTCTTTTAAAACCCCTAACCCTAAACATTTTATAAATTTTAATAAGCATTTGTACCTTTTTAGTGGTTTGTGAACAGAATTTACTAAGTGTTATACCTAACCAGCTACACACCTAAGAATTTATAAATTTTAACAAGAGTTTTGTAACTTTTTTAAAAGTGTTTATTAAAAGAATTTACTAAAGTGTCCCTCAAACCTAAATCTTAAGCATTTTATAGCTTTTTAGCAAGTGTTTTGTAACATTTTTCTAAGTGTTTATTGAAAGTATTTACTAAAGTTTTATAAACCCTAAACTCTAAACCCTAATCATTTTATAAAATTTTAAACCCTAAACACTGAACATCCATTTTAAAAAGTGTTTTGTAACCTTTTTTAAGTGTTTATTAAAAGAATTTATTGAAGTGTTATAAGACCTAAACCCTAAACACTAATAATTTTATAGCATTTTAAAAAACGTTTTTGTAAAAAATTTTAAATGTTTATCAAAAGAATTTACTAAAGTCTTGTAAACCCTAATCCCCAAACTTTAAGCATTTTATAACATTTTAAACTATAAACCTAAACCCTAAGCATTCAATGACATTTTCACAAGCTTTTTGTGACTTTTTTTGATGTGTTTATTAAAAACATTTACTAAAATGTTGTAAACCCTCAATCCTAAACCATAAGCATTTTATAACATTTTAGACCTAAAACCCTAAACCCTAAACTCTAAACCCTAAGTATTTTATAACATTTTAACAAGCATTTTCATACTTTTTTTAAGTGTTTACTAAAATCATTTACTAAAGTGTTATAAACCCTAAACCCTAAACGATGACCATTTTATAGAATTTTAAATCCTAAACCCAGAAGCCTAAGCATTTTATAACATTTTAACAAACGTTTTGTAACTTTCTTTTATGTTTCTATTAAAATAATTTATCAAAGTGTTATAAATCCCAAACCCTAAAGCATAAACCCTATCCCTAAACACTAAGAATTTTATAGCATTTTAAATCACACTTTAGTAACTTTTTAAAGTGTTTATTAAAAGAATTTAATAAAGTGTTATAACCCTAAACCCCAAACCCTAAGCATTTTATAACATTTTAACAAGAGTTTTGTAACTTTTATTTAAGTGTTTTTTAAAATAATCTACTAAAGTCCTATAAATCGTAAACCCTAAAACCTAAAAACTTAACCCTAAACCTCAGACCTAGAACCCAAAACACTAAAAACTGAGCATTTTATGATCTACTAAAAATTACATTGTAACTTTTATTTAAATGTTTATTAAAAGAATTTACTAAGGTGTTATAAAAGCTAAACACCAAACCCTAAACCCTAAACCCTAATCATTTAATAACATTTTAAAAATTGTTTTGTAACATTTTTTAAGTGTTTATTAAAATCACTTAATAAAGTTTTATAAACCCTAAACCCTAAACCCCAAACCCCAAACCCCAAACCCTAAACCCTAAACCCTAGGCTTCTACAACATTTTTAAATGTGTTTTGTAACTTTTATTTAAGTGTTTATTAAAAGAATTTAATAAATTGTTAGAAACCTTAAATCATACACCCTAAAACCTAAACTTCAAAACCTAAACCCTAAACCCTAGACTCGAATCCCTAAACCTTAAACCATAAACCCTAAGAATTTTATAATAGTTTAAGAATAATTTTGTAACTTTTATTTAAGTGTTTCTTAAAAGAATTTACTAAAGTTTTATAAACCCTAAACCATCAACATAAAACACTAAACCCCAAACACAAAAAAATAAACCCTAAACCCCAAAAGCTAAACCCTAAACCCTAAACCCAAACCCCAAACCCCAAATGGTAAACCATAAAGTGTAAACCCTAAACCCTAACCATTTTATAACATTTAAAAAATTGTTTTGTAACTTTTATTTGAGTGTTTATTAAAATATTTTACTTAACCCTTATAAACCTTAAACCTTAACCCTGAAACCCTAAACCCTAGGCATTTTATTACATTTTAAAAAGAGTTTTTTTAACTTTTATTGAAGTGTTTATTAAAATAATCTACTAAATCCTTATAAACCCTAAATACTAAAACATGAACCCTAAACCCAAAACCCTAATTACTAATCATTTTATAACATTTTAAAAAGTATTTTGTAACATTAATTTAAGTTTTTATTAAAAGCATTTTCTAAACTGTAAACCCTGAACCCTAAAACCTAAACCCAAAACCCTAAACCCAAAATATCTTATAACATTTTGAAAAGTGTTTTGTAACTTTTATTTAAATTTTTATTAAAATAATTTACCAAATTGTTATAAACCCTAAAACCTAAGTCCTAATTTGTAAGCCCCAAACTATAAACCCTATACCCTAAACCTTAATCATTTTATAACATTTTAAAAATCATTTTGTAACTTTTATTTAAGTGTTTATTAAATAATTTACTAAAGTGTTAT
>APFE030688968.1:5552-28186 GCA_000404065.3 Pinus taeda
CACCGTCGCTTCCAAGTTTGTACGAACAACCGGGTTGATAAAATGAGAGACAGGAAGCCCCAGGAGTTGTAGCATTATTGCTACAATACTGGAGCTCACCAACCATGTGATGTAAGAACAAAATAAACCATCACACATAATCAACACACATGAACACTAGGACTTAACGTGGAAACCTAATGCGGGAAAAATAACCTACTTTTGTGGTTTCTATATTCTTTTTAATATAAAGAAAATCTTTTACAATCTTGCATTGGCGCAAAATCATACTAGTACATAGGAGCCCACCTACAAAAGGCTACAACAGTCGCTCGTTCTCCAGATCCTACATGAAGGGAGCTCCAACCCCCTGAATCTTGTACTAGTGTAAACTCATACCATTACGCAGGCACCCACCTGTAGGAGGCTACGACCTTCGCTTATTCTCCAGCTCTTAATAGAAGGGAGCTCCAACCCCCTCATTGAAGGCTTAAACCCTTAACACCTTTGGGGACCACATTTCATTAATTTTCATTTTGGATTCAACTGCTACACAACATCACAACTTGTAGGCCATGTTTCTTCAAATTTTCAGACTGGACCCACTACCAACATTTAAGCTCAAAAACAATCATCAAAACTGAAACTTGTCAGTATAACTCAATTATTGAACTCTTACCCAACTGAATCAACCAATCACTGAAACTCAATCACTGAATCAACTTAAATCTCAAACAATCAACCAGAATACCAAACAACATACTTCACATCACAGAAATTAGATTCTGTTACTCCAAACCTTGAACATAGATCTTCCCAAATATGTACGCTACTTTATAGTGGGAAACTCACATATGTACATTCTTTTCATGAAGCATACCCACATACAGATCTTAAACCACTGAATCCTAAGAACTAAAACCTGAGAACAGAAAAACATCAAAAAATCAAAACTGATCAGACATCCTTTTCATCAAAATCCTACTTTCTGTATAATCTTTCTTCAAAGCATATTTGTGTGTGTATATGCTTTTCAAGAAGAAACCCACTTGTACGCGACTTTCTAAAAACATACTCGCGTGTGCATGCACCTTGCAGGCTATAAAACCTGTGTGTAGATCTGCAATTTCATTTCACAATCAAATCTTCATTGCGACACAAAACTTTAGACATACCTAGATCTCGGCATACACGAGAAAATCACATGTTAAGAAGCTATCAACCCAAATCAAATAATATCATAACCATGATTGTCATTTCAGATCTATTGGATCTGATCCATCATCAAATTTCTGGGTGCATACTTAGTTTTAGATCAAGAAAAGCATCAATAGCCCATTACATGCATATTTTATTTAGATCTAACTATTCATAAGATTTACGTCACTTGCACACCTCTACCACTTTGATCATCATCTCCTTATATAGTTTAGCCTTTATCCAATACCACAGGTCAAAACCATACTCCAACCGATGGTTTTCTTAGACAAGATAAAAACATCCGTTGTTGGGCTCAATACCATAAGGAAATACCATGGTAAGGACCCTTGATATTTAGATAACCATGGTGCAGAAACTGTATCTGCTTTTGCTTATTCATACTTGCGTCTGTACATGGATTTTCTTAATAGAACCCAAATATACTCTTGAAATTTTTACTTTATCATTCCTCGGCCCCTGAACTGCTATGCCTTTGTCAAAACACTCTGTCACATCTGTAGACACATCCCATTGACATCTGTATCAAGTTGGTTTCCATCAAAGAGCAACTCATCAAGTAGGTTGGCATTAAGGACAACGCCAAATTCATAATGCCAACAATCTCCCCCTTTGGACTTGATGGCAAACACTTTGGTGTTTGGTCACCACAACTTGTAAATACTTGTAAAACACATCAAATCAACCACCAAATCAATCTACTCTTAAAATACAAAGCTACTCTCTCCCTTTGACATCAAGGGAAAAGGGCTGACCAATGCGGAATGAAGACTTCTATATCTGAATTTTTGAGTATGAACATTAATCATGCTCCCCCTTAGCACATGCTGAAGTTTCTAACGGATGTACAAAGAAGTACATGACTCTATGACTCATGTGACTCATATGATTTGTCCTATCACCAAGGACTCAAAATTACATCAATCACAAAATCACAATGGGTTTACATATTTGACATCATTATTACATCATCTTCCCAAACAAAGTGGGTTTATCTTGTAGCGGCTACAACCACCCTCCAAAATTTTGCCTTCACATTGTTTTGGAACCTCCCTCCTTAAATCTCAGTAGCTTGTCTTGCACTACTCAGGTACTTGTGTTTTCATTTGAATTTATCTTTCGATTTATAACTTGTGTTCACTCACTTTCTTTGTTGTCTAACCACAAGCTGACCCCCCATGACTTGGTTGCATTCGGTTCTTGCAATACCTTGGAAATCTGCGCAGTCCTAGAGGGCAGCCAATATTGCTCTCAGGAATTGCATAGTGCAGCCCAACAATGAGCCTTTCTATCAAGAATTGCACAGTGCAACCCAGCAATGAGCTTTGACTCAAAAATTGCGTAGACCCAGCTGGAAGCTTGTCTTCAGTTGAGAAACTACGTAGAATAGTCCAAGCCAGAAAGTGAGCCTTCAGTTCTTGAATTGCATAGACCCATCTGGAAGGCTACCTTCAGCTGGGAAATTGCGCAGATCCTGAGAGGTAGCCCATAACCACTCAACCCAGAAATTGCGTAGAACATACTGTGCTCAACATCTGCCCAGTGCATAAGCTAGAGGGTTACCTAGTCCTTCCCAGAATTACGCAATCTCTCTAGATAGTGCATGGCAATTTTCTAAAAAAGAAAGAACATATTGGGATCTATTATTAGTTTCCCGAAGGTGACACATTGCCATCTTTTCTTCAAAGTGTCATTGTTGTCATTGATCTCAAGCATACACACCCTGAAATCCATTGTGTTCAAATATATGTAATGGAAACCTCTAGAGCTCACTTATACATCTAATCATCAATCTCTAGCTTCCTTAGAGATCAAGGAGCCTTCAAATCATTGCCGTCGCTTTTCGAGTGAGTTTTTCTTTTATCACCTTTTGTTGCTTTCTCTGTGACTTTTGTTTGTTTAGCTTGTGAGACTGTTGTTTCACTCATTTTTTTGAATGACCACCGATGTTTTAACTTGTAGAAGTGTTGTTTCAAGTTATACGTTTCCTTCCCCAAGTGTCGCATGAGTCTTCCCATTTTTGCACCAACGGTCACCATTGCAATGACTCCCTTCACATGCTTCATATTCCTTTAATTGAATTGATTCCTAAACTTGTTTTACAAGCGTAAATCTACACTTAATCAGATCTGCACTCATCCTTACATCATCCTTTAGATCTTCCTATTTTCACACTCCCCATGAACAAGTATAGGCTCCCCTTGCCCAGATCTCACATTCACTTGCATGCACTACACAATCTGGTAGCTCAAGGCCTCTACCTTGGCTTCTCGAATTGCACAGAATTTATCCTAGGATGGATCCAATTGTGCACTGCGCAGTTCTAGGAGCCATTTTCCCATCTTAGTCATTGAGACCACATAATGCGTAGTCTCTCCCAGGCCCTGTCCCAAACATAACTCCACATTGCATGGTTCTAGTCATCAAGCTTCCACATTGACTGTTGGGACTGCAAAGTGCGTAGTTCCCATAGTCAGTCAGCCACCCATATCAGTTAAAACTACACAATCCCTCTCATCAGATGCCCTGATTGCTACTTGATCATGTTGTGAAGTTGGATTTGTAAGAGCTAATGTTTGCTTGCCATGAGTGTCCATTCTATCCCACATGTACCGCAATCGTGAAGCAATTCTCTCCAGCAATCACTATACCATGTCACCAAAGAGAGTTGTTTCAAGAGCGAACATGAGAAGAAGTATTAGCAGTTTAGCAAGTGCCAATTTACTTGCTAATATATGCAGATGCTTAACACTAACATGGAAACAAGACCAACAATAGTGGAAGAAGGCAACAATCTAGTACATGATCAGGAAAGAGGAAATTGTTGACATAACAGAGGGAGAGAAAAGTTGCAGAGTGAAAGCAGACTTAATCTTCATGGAGATAGATATTATAGTAGAAGAAAAAGGAAGCACGGTACATAGAAAATAGAGCAGAGGAAGACAGAAAAGTAGAGCTTGCAAGTAGCAGAACTGAGATCACAACAAGAAGAACATGAGTTGAGAAGTAGAAATAGGAAGAAAAGCAAAGGCAAGGCACAATGAAAAATCAAACAACACCAATATAGGTTGATAAGACAAAATAACGAGTGGCTGAGGAAGAGAGTGAATAGATACAACTTCCCTCACCAAAGCTAAGCACGAGAACAAAGTTTGGTCAAAGGTCGACAAGTACATGGACAAGTTGATGCACAAGGCCATCAGTGATGACTTGTTGCTCAGTGTAGACAACATGTAGAAGTACATTGGTGGTCCAACCACACTTAGGAAAATTCTGTGTATACTTCAAGATGAGACAGAGTCAGGTTCCAAGACCACATGCCCAGATTCCATGGAGGCAAGAGTCCGCTTTCAGCAAGAAAACATTAAGAAGTTTGGGGACATCCCAACAAAGTACCAAGCTTAGCATCAGTACATGACCAAGAATCATCAAATGGATGTTGTTGAGTTGGTCTTTCCCCAAACCTCAGATTCATAGTGGTTTTTCTTGTTAGGTTGTCTCTTGCCTAGTTTGTCTCACATGGGTACATGTGGAAAATTGTATTATTGTAAATATGTTGTAAGTGAAATTCCAAGTGTCACTAATGGAATGTGAACAATCACTATGTAATGTGAAGATTCATGAGGGTAGTCCAAGAGTCAAAGGGGAATGTTAAGGGTCAAGCACCATTTACTATATATATAACCTCATAATCATAGTACAGGATTTTTGGTACCAAGCTTTTATTTAGGCATTTCTTAAAGAAGGCTTGGAGAGTATTGTGATGAAACTTGGCTTCTCTGTAATGTAGAGTGAGTACATCTCTTTGGAGGAGCAGGTGGTGTTGATTGGAATGTTCCACTATTGGGGCTAGTGGTTATCAATGGTGTATGTATGGATGGAACTTTCACTTAATAATCTAATTGAGCCAACATGTTTTCATGAATATGTTGTTATGGTAGTTTTACTATTCTGGTTACTTTAGAAATGTATGTCATTTCACGTACGTATTTGTGTATGAACTATTTAGTATGAAATTGTGTTGGCCGTGGGATCCCCCAAGGGCAATTTTGGGGCTTAAAGTCCATATTTTGGTCCAATTTTGTAATCCAAATGTAAATACTCCACATTTTGTGGTCGTGGAGCATGTAGATGTTAAAGAGTCATAGGGTTGTCCGCCCTTATTTTGATAATGTAATGTCAGCTGTAAAATATCTACCCATGATTCGCCGACCATGGGATTGTATAAATAGAGCGAAGCTCTAAGTCGTTAAGAGACAGGAAGAAATCAATGATCGAAGATGTATGAGAGATATCTCTGAAGTACAAGTTTGAGTTTTGGGGTCGTAGCATAGGTAGAGGCTCTGCAACTGAGTGTGCAGAGGCCTAGAGGTCCGCAGCTGAGTGCGTGGACCCTTGCAGCTGAGTGCGCAGGGCAAGTCGAGTCGGTAATCATATGGAATTATCAATAAAGAGAAGTATTATATAATTTATGTGTCTTTATTTCTTGTTTATGCATCTATTATATAGGGTATGAATTTCACTTCTAATGCTTATATGATGCGTGAATGTGCATAATTGTATTGGTTAAGTGAACAAAAGTAAGAACATATGTTTATGTGAATCTAACTAAGGTTTGTTAATAAGATAAGTAAGATACTTAGCTTAGTTTGGGAGATATTGCAGTTTGCTGCCCTAGCAGCGCGAAACCATATCAGCCCCTGGTTAGGACTGCGCGGAAGCCGATTGTAACATTTAGCGAAGGTAATGAAGGGTAGAGGAGAGGGATAAGCAACCTGTGCAAAGGCAAGTATAGTTGGAATAAACTAAAATCACAACCATCTCAAGGGTGTGGAAACTTGGTTCTAGCATCCCCCCATATTGCTTCAGGTGAGACTTTAGTCCACACTCCACGGGCCGATGCCGAAAGGGCCAGTAGTGTAGGGATTTATTTTTCTAACTAACGTTGAACCTAGGTCAGGCCCCCTCAACCCAAAAAATGGTGTTGTTACTGGGACCAAAATCTACATGAGAGATGTGTGATGCCGTATCACTGGAATCCAACTATGAAAGAAATCGAAGGTTGGTTGGACAGAAGGATTCACAAGTTCGTGACACAAGAGAACATAAACCCATGACTGTCAAAAGAACAGTGGTTGGACCAATACCTGTATACAGAGATCCACAAAATCTTTTTTGCCTCTTTCCCTATTGAGCTATCTGAGTGGATCGCAAAGCTAGCAGACAACCAAGGAAGATGAAAACTCGACAGTCCAACTGTGTGGACCCTAGACCTAGTGCGAAGGTTGGAAACATCAGAGGATAAGATCATGCACGTCATTGATCATTAGCTCAATGACATTATAGGAGGCTTTGTTACTGAGTTTTCATTGGACACCTCAGTCAGCTATAGCGAGGCAGAGCAATGCTTTTTTAAAGGACCGCGAGGTAAGTATGTAAAATCTCCTAATACTTGGATTAAAATGTTGTTGTGCGAAAAACGAGTTATGTAATTAACTTGATGTTTGGAACTACGCAAAGTGGAAAAAGTTACAGAAACAAAGGAAACAAGGGGCTATACTGTATAGCCCCTTGATTTCACCATCGTGAAGGGATGAAGAAGGGATAACGAAGGTCTCTCTACGAAGTGCTATTCAATTGATAAGATAGGGATTTCCACAAATACCATCTCCGCCCACACCACCTCCATCTTCACCGCCATCACCTCCAACTTCACCCATACCACCTCCACCACCATCGCGATTCAATATGGCAAACACAATGAAGTTGTCGTTGTTCAAAAGCTTGGTAAATGAGGACCCGGACCAATTTTGGTTCATTGTGAGGTTTGTATAGGAAGCTCAAGGTGTTATAGATGATAACATAAAGAAGGAAACACTGGTTATTGCTCTGCAAGATCGCGCGCTAACCTGGTATATTAAGTACTCCAGTGCTAACCCGAATGCTAGAGTAGCGAACATCCAAGCAACACTGAATAGGGAATTTAGCAGGCCTAAATCTAAAGCGTAGTCGATTGTGGGATTCAAAGAGATCACGATGCTACCAAGAAAGACGCCTTAGGAACTAGATCAGAGGCTGAAATGTATGATCCATGAAGCCAACATGAATTTGATAGATGGACAACATTGCGAGTGGTTTTTGGCTTCGCTACTACCACATTTAAGGAATGTGCTATCGCAGCAGAATATAACAACTCAAGTAGAGACCTTGGAGATTTCCATGAGACTACATCAGACTCCGATGCAAGATCCTAATCTAGGAGTTTAGCAGATCCATGTGCAGCTGAAGAATTTGTGCCTTGAGATGCAAAGTTTGAAGAAGGATAGGATAGTTCGGCCAGAGGTACGTGGAGAAGTATGGTGCGTAAAATGCAAAAGTCAGGGTCATGACAAAGACCACTGCCCGGTCTTTAAAAATTACCTTGTTGGAGGAGGACTAATTCCTTTAAGGCCGAAAGCTCAAGCAGGACCTAGCACGATGCCTGCTTTGTGGTGCGCTATCTATCAAATAGCTAGAAAACATGCCACGGATAACTGCCACTTGTTACAGAAGTATATGCAAACTCCACAACAGTTGTTATGCAAATTTTGTAGATCAGTCGGACATGATGAGCATACTTGCAGGAGCTATGAATTGATGATGGATAGAACTCCCACCTACAGGGTTTAGGCTGAAACAAGACCCCTTGACCAAAATGCAGGGATGGTGCAGACAAGATTTCAGGGGCACAGACGAGGCCGAGGTGAAGGAGGACTTAGTAGAGGCCATGGACAGTTGATTTACTACAATTGTGTAGGACGAGGACACTATGCCCACGATTTCACTAATACAATGCGCCTTTCGTGCAAGTATTGCATGTTGTTTGATCATGAAACTTAATATTTTCCTACACTGATAGCTAGGATACGGGACAAGGGATTGCTACCACCTCCCCCGACTTAAAACATGCAGATGATGAGGTCTGAACCACGCGAGGAAGATCCAAAAGTAAATATAGTGCTCCAAAGTGGAATCACGATGGGAGATGACAAAGGGAAACAACCAGAAGATAGTACTTGGGTTCGCAAAGCCCCAATGAAAGAAGTTGAGTTTGAGTTGGAGCATGCAACCTTCATGGAAGCTAAGAAGAGCTTCACTGAGGCCTCCACTTCAAGAAGCAAAGATAAGCCTGAGTCAGAGATGGACCCCTCTATGCTCATTACTTTCCTGGAAACCTATATGAAGCTACTGCATGATAGTAAGACTGTGAAAGGGCTATAGGAACTTATCAATAGATGTTTTAGGATTGCGCTAGGTGAACCATGCATAGCCCACAAGATCGGAAAGCATAAAACAAGGACATGCCGTGAAATGAGACATACTGCGCAGATCAGAGAATATGAGATGGATCAAGTCATTCTGGATTTGGGATCAGATGTGAATGTTTTATCAAAACAAACATGGGAACGAATGGGGTGAGTTGCATTACAATGGTCTCTGATTCAATTGAGCATGGTGAATCAGAAGAAAATCATACCCATGGGGTGATTGCACAGGATAATTGTGGATATTAAGGGAGTAAGCGCGCTGGTAGATTTTGAAGTAATAGAGATTGTTGATGACAACAATCCCTACCTTGCACTCCTAGTAATTGACTGGGCTACTAATATGAACGAGATAATCAATCTTAAGAAGCAGAAGATTATCTTTGAGAAGAAGTCACTACGCATAATAATACCCCTGGATCCTATTGAAGGATCACGTTATACGGAACCAGTCCGCGACTATGAAAGTGATGATGATCTGGACTGAATCTACAAGATAACAATGCAAGACCAAGACTGGGTGAATCCCATCACGGATGAGTGGATTACATGGGAACGTGAGAGTTCCTGCACTTCGGATTTTGACGAAGAAATAGAACGCTGGTAGAATCGGTTACATGAAGTGACTATGCTAAATTGAAATATGATGACTTGGTCGCTGCACTGTGTGTTGTCAAAAGAAAGGAATCTGCCTACTTATGATGGTCTAACTGAGGTAGATACCTTCTTGGATGCATTTGAAAGGGAGGTGCTAGAAAAGCAACGCTTCCAGGCCTTGGACTGGGTATTACGCACTACGCCTGTTAGATGGTGGGGTACGCACAAAGGAAGCTTTGATGATTGGTGCAAAAAATCGGACTTCAAACCTTTATGCGTTGTGGCTTATTTCTCCCTTCAAATCCGGTTTCCCATCGGGCGCAATCTCTGTCATTAGATCTGGGGCCTCCAGATCCTACGGTTATCACTCTTATCATGCAGTTGACTTGCTCGAACATTAGGCTACGATGAGAGCGGTTTTCTCTCTCATCCGCCGGACACGGGTCAATCAATGTATGGAATCGCTCAGTTCTCTGACAAACCCGCTTACCACCCGAAATGCCTCTGATATCTGTCGGTTTTGGAGCATGGGACTTGCCTGTCACTTTAGCACTTTTTCCATGGTTCTCTAGCTTCCCTTGCGACCGAGTGCTTGGGGCTTTTTGATTTCGAGGGGTTTTGCCCAACGATGCACAAAACCTTTGTTTTCTGATATGAGCCTACTAACTGCCATTTTTTCGCCATGCACAGTCCCCATGGGCCAACGATCAACACGCTTTGACTGAAGGTCCTTGTTGCTCTGTACTAGCTGCAGACTACCATTATCCAGAGGTTATTTGTTGATAGCTCATTGTTCACAAGTTTTTGAAGTCTGTCATAATTTGAAACAGTCATAAAAACTCTGATGGATCCAATTCGGATCAGGGATTGAGAAAGGCCTACAAACTATAAAAGGAGGAGAAGATCATTAGGCCAAGGTGTGCAAGTATTGAATATCTGATGAATTGTGAGATCTAGTATGCAGGTTATTGGGTTATGGTGCATTGTTGGATCTGAATCAAGGATGAACCTTAGCGGATGATAAGGAACTAGATCTAATGATGGATCGGGATCTTAAGGCGTAAAATGAACTATCATTATGTGTTGTTGCTCATGAATATTCTAGATCTGAATACTGAGGCATATATTATTCTGTAAATGATATGATCTGGGTATAATTAAAGTCAGGAATAGCTACAAAATTCTGACTTTATATTTGTAGATATATACGCCGGTTGGCTTTGAGGAAAGTGCGTATGCATGCAAATTTGACACATGGAAGTAGCGTATACCTTATAAAATATGTTTTAGTTGCTTCTATTTGCTATTGCAGTGTTCTGGGTTTTGGCTTGGGTTCTGGTTACTGTATTCTAGCGACAACATTCTAAATAATCAGATTGATGGGTTGTCAAAGTGATTGATTGATTCGGTTGTGGTTGGTTCAAAAGGAGGTTGGTTGATGCAGATATATTTGATGATTGAATGATGTTGTTGATGGATCCAGTCTGAAAATTTATGAAACGTGGTCCCTGGAAGAAAAGAGAAGGTTGTAGCCTTCTGTAGGCCGGCACCTACGTACTAGTAAACGTATCAGCTAGTACAAGAGCTAGGGGGTTGTAGCTCCCTTCCAATAGAAGATGGAGAACGAGAGAAGGTTGTAGCCTTCTGCAGGTAGAAGCTTGCATACTGGTATAAGACTGCACTAATACACAAATTGTAAACATAATTTTTTTTATTATTAAAAGAAGACAGAGACAACAACAGCAGGTGGTTTTTACCCACATTGGGTTTCCACCTTATATCTTGGTGTTCATGTGTGTTGCTTATGTGTGATGCTTTATTCTGGTTTTATTGCACTGTCTAATGAATTCTTGATATACTGATTAAAACATGATAATTGGGGTAAATCAAAAGATCTTTACAGATATGCTGGTTGCATCAAGTACAGTTGTGTATACACGCTAGTTCACTGAGCTGAAGTAGCGTATACAAATCAGTTTTTGAAAATTAAATTATTGATCTGATAATATTGATTCACCCCCCTCTCAGTATTATTTCCAACACAAATCATATTGACCCAACTAGAAAATAGATAAAACCATAAATCCTTCCAAAAGGGTCTATTCCAGAAGTACAAAGTAGCATTCACTTCAACCCCCACTCAGCATAACTGAAGCTATCTATCCCAAATAAATATCCATACTTGCACATAATAAAAGTGAATGTATGTCAGCCATAATTGTTGTGTTGTTCAACATTTAAACCCAATGTGTTCAATAAATGAGACCCAAACCAATAACATTTAAACCCACTGTGTTCAATAAATGACACCCACACATTCTATTTCCCGTTAAAACATATCAAAGCACATGGATCAACAAAAAATAAATTCCTAGCCATTGGATCACATCCAATTAAATCCAGATCACACATTCAAAATGAAGCCATTGCAATCCATGTCCATCCTTGCCACCAATTAAATTCAAGTGCAAAAAACTATAAAGGAAGTTCAACCATTGTTGAAGTTGCATGTTTAACATTCAAACTATTCACCAGCCCTGGAGACAAACCATCACAGAACATTTGATAATATATTCCAGTTAGTTATTTCAATTACAACACATTTTTCTTACAGTTTTATTTTCATTTCTCACAGTTTTTATTTCAGTTCTTACAGTTTCATTTTCATGAAAATATTTTATTTTTTTCTAATTTTCTATATTCTGAATCATTTTAAAGTTGATTGGAAAATATGACGCAACTGTAATGAAGAGTATGACTAGCTACAGATGAAAAAGAACAGAACTCGTGGAGATAAACTTTAAATTGAACTGATAGTTACAAATACATATTCTAATTCAAATAACAGTTTATAAAAAAGAACTAAACTAGATCAACATCGTAACCAGAAAGATCACTTTGTTTAGTTGAAATTCCTATGATGCCTGTGAGTGTCTCCAAAAGTGTCAGACTTTATAGTTTTCAACATTTAAGGATTAAATATGGTTGAAACAACAGTAAGCCAATGCACTTTATAACTAGGTCCAAGAACAAAAATAAGGCTACCAAACGAAAGAGAGAATTTGTCGAATTCGTGTTTGCCTGAATTGGGATTGCACGGTGTTATTTCACCATATCTTGGTATAATTTCATTATTACACACTCTGGATCTTTCTCGTAATACTTTGATAGGAAGAAGTCCAATGGATGTTGGGCAGTTAAATGCACTGGGAGTTCTCAACCTCATCTTTAATTTTCTCTATGATTATATTCCAAAAGCACTATGTAATTTTACAAAGCTACAATTAATCTGATTCTCAGTAAACAACTTGGTAGGGAGTATACAAACAGAAATTGGTCATCTAGTCCAGTTGGGACAACTCCACCTGAGCAACAATAATATTAGTGGAAGTATTCCAACTTCTCTGAACAAATGTACTTCTCTCCAAGTGTTGTCCATTGGATACAACGATCTCACTGGTCCAATCCCCTCTCTAACCTAAACATGGCTGAAAATAGCATGATGGGTAGCATACTTGAATCTACTGGCAATTTGACTGGGCTCATCTACCTAAATCTTGCTCAAAATAACTTCACTGATAACATACCTCAAGCCATAACAAAATTGAGACAGCTGACTACCTTAAATTTAGGGGCAAACAATCTAATTGGCAATATACTAGAGGGCATTACCACTTTGAACCATCTTCAACATCTTTTTCTAGATGACAATCATTTTACATCTACAATTACAAAAGGCATAGGAAAACTTCATTCTCTTACAAAAATATTTTTGAATTCAAACAATATTTCTGGGAGCATTCCTGAAAATACTGGCAATTTGGTTTCACTTCAACAATTACATATATCTGAAAACAATCTAGAGGGACCAATCTTAGATCATATTGGCCAATGTGTGGGATTAGAAATGTTAGATTTGTCCAAAAACAAGTTGAATGGAAATATTCCTTCATCTTTAGGCAATTGTAAATCTATGAGGAATTTTGATCCAGATTTAAATAGGAACACACCAAATTACAGAGATAACCATAAACACAGAGATGCAGCACAAATAATACTTCATTTCATTAATGTAAAATATTGAAATATGCTTACAAACAACAATGGAAATAAACCAGCTAGGGCAATGGTAGCTTATCTCTGCGAAGAGATGTGGCGGCTACATGCATTTGAACTGTGTTACACTGAGGCTCCAAGGCCTATTTATTGTTGAGAAACAATGGAAAACCCTTAACATCTGAAAACCTAACCCTAGAAGATGAAACACAAAATTGTGGGCCCCGTTTTGGGTAAGTTGGTACATCAACTTCCCAGGGTCGTAACTTTGGCACCTAATCTTCGTTTGACACGTACAATAGCTCGTTAGAAAGATATATCCGAGCACTACAACTTTGGGAAGAGAATCACAAGGTCCATGGACCCATGTTGCTCCCATATTTCCTAAAAAATGTAATTTAGGGCCTCAAAACGGCTCCGGAAGTTCATGACCCGAAAAACTGCTAAAAATAGTAAATTGTGCTACAATTACGGAAACTGAAAAACTGAAAGAGACAGTTGTGGGGGTCCAAGTGGGATAGGTGGGTGGCCACCAACATCCACCTGGATCAAATTTATTATTTCACCAAAACAACTTGTCTGGGATATTACCACCAACTTTAAGTAAATGTACTATTTTACAAAGGTTAAAGGTGTTAGAAAACAACTAAGTGGAAATCTAGAAATAAGATTTCCAATTTCTACGTAAGTTCTCTCTGCTTATTCTAATAACTTCTTTGGCCCAATGCACCCAACTTCAACTACTAGATTTAAGCAGAAATAGATGAACGGATCAGCTACCTAGCTACCTTGTAACTTTGTATGAATTAAGAGTTTTAAGTGTTGGTTGTTTAGATGTTTCATCAAATGAACTCTGTGGAAGAATCCCACTAGGAACACAGTTTGACACTTTCAAAGCTACTTCATTTCAAAGAAACAAATGTTTATGTGGTTTACCTTTACAAATATGCAAGGAAAAAGAAAAATAGTTTATAAAAAGAACTAAACTATATCAACATCTTAATGAGAAAGATCACTTTGTTTAGTTGAAATTCCTAAGATGTTTGTGAGTTGCTCCAAAAGTGTCAGTCTTTACAGTTTTCAACATTTAAGGATTAAATTTAATTGAAACAACATTAAGCCAATTCACTTTATAACTAGGTCCAAGAACACAGTTAAGGCTACCCTCAATAGCTAAACAACTTGCAAAATTACCATCTCTTCCCAATCCAAACCTAGGATGTTTGTGGTCGCTATGAATAACAACAATGACAAACATGAGTCTAAACAAATTAGTTCAAACAACATTAACTACCAGATCAACATCTTAACCAAAAAAGGAACCGGGTGACACTTTTTATAGTTAAAATTCCTCTTAGAGCTTCCTTCATGTCTGAAGAGCATTATCTATAAGAATAACACCAGTATTGACATTAGGTCTCTAAGTTTCCAAAGAACACAAATGGGAATTCAAGGATAGCCCGAAAACAAGCAATGCAGAAGTACCTGAAGCATTACAATGAACAATAAGTAGAGGGGTCTGCTCATAGTACCAGAAGGTCAAAACCTAGGGAAAGCAAGCAATGCAGAAGTTTATGAAGCATTACAATCAACAATAAATAGATGGGTATGCTCAGATGACAAGAATGTAGAAACCCAATCGATCTTTTGGGTAAATTCAATACTAAAAGCATGCAAAATATGTGAGTAGAGGCAGACATGGTACTTAGAGACCTAATGAAACTAAACAATATTGACAAACATGGGGCTAAACAATTTAATTTAAATAACAATTTATAAAAAAGAACTAAACTAATTGTTTATAAAATAATAGTTGAAATTCCTAGGATGTCTGTGAGTGTCTCCAAAAGTGTCAGTCTTTACAGTTTTCAACATTTAAGGATTAAATTTAATTGAAAAAACAGTAAGCGAATGCACTTTATAACTAGGTCCAAGAACACAACTAAGGCTACCCTCAGTAGCCAACAACTTGCAAAATTACCATCTCTTCCCAATCCAAACCTAGGATATCTATAGTCACTATGAATAACAATAATGACAAACATGAGTCTAAACAAATTAATTCATACAACAATAACTACCAGATCAACATCTTAACCAAAAAAGGAACCAGATGACACTTTTTATAGTTGAAATTCCTCTTAGAGCTTCCTTCATGTCTGAAGAGTGTTAGCTATAGGAATTACAACACTATTGACATTAGGTCTCTAAGTTGCCAAGGAACACAAATGAGAATTCAAGGATAGCCCCAAAGAAAACAAGCAATGCAGAAGTACCTGAAGCATTATAGTCAACAATAAGTAGATGGGTATTCTCATAGTACCAGAAGAAGGTGGAAACCTAGGGAAAACAAGCAACACAGAAGTTTATGAAGCATTATAGTCAACAATAAATAGATGGGTCTACTCAAATAACAAGAATGTAGAAACCCAAATGATCTTTTGGGCAAATTCAATACTAAAAGCATGCAAATATGTGAGTAGAGGCAAACATGATACTTAGAGACTTAATGAAACTAAACAATATTGACAAACGTGAGGCTAAACAATTTAATTTAAATAACAGTTTATAAAAAAAGAACTAAACTAACTATTTATAAAATAATAGTTGAAATTCCTAGGATGTCTGTGAGTGTCTCCAAAAGCGTCAGACTTCATAGTTTTCAACATTTAAGGATTAAATTTAATTGAAAAAACAGTAAGCCAATGCACTTTATAACTAGGTCCAAGAACACAGATAAAGCTACCCTCAACAGTCAAACAACTTGCAGAATTACCATGTCTTACCAATCCAGACCTAGGTCACTATGAATAACAATAAACATAAACATGAGGCTAAACAAATTAATTCAAACAATAGTAACTACTAGATCAACATCTTAAGGAGAAAAGGAACCATGATAGTGGCAATAGAAAACAAGCCTCACTCAGAAGTTTATGAAGCATTAGAGTCAAGAATAAGTAGAGTGGTCTTCTCATAGTACCAGAAGAAGGTGGAAACCGACGGTAGTTTTCCAAGTACAAATACAATCATGGTATTTTAAGTGTAAAAACAAGTTATCAAAACAACAATCACTGATAATTTTGAAGATATACAACAAATTCATTCTATAGATTTGATTTTTCAAGGATACTAACATACATGTTGATAATTGCCTGTAATAAAGCAGAAGTATTTTTGCCTTGTATGAAAGCATAAATTTCAAATATTCTTAACTAAATGCATGCAATAATTTTGCAGGTTTTTGCATCTATGGCAAGAGTTATTTATGTTGCTCGTACAAGGAGAAGTGGCAAGAGAGTGACAAGAGGTGCCTATCTACGATGGCCATCGTCAGATGAGGACAGGACATGTGATGTGAATGTCAACAATGCCCCAAGCAACGTGTTGAGGATGACCATGCGACTGAAGCTGATGTTGTCATACCATTGCCCATAGAGCCACCGTCAACAATGGTCTAAGGGGCAAGTTCAACTAAAAATATCAACACTATAAGAGGTTGGAAAAAATAAGAAATGTTAGTTGCAATTGATGACATGGAGTTTAATGGATACTCAGTTTAGGCATCTACAAAAAACCATGGTATTCCTCCCTCATCAATACATTATTGGATAAATGGGTTGATTCATACAAAACGTAGAGGGCCTTTTATAGTTATGATTGAAGAGGAGGAGGTCAAGGTGGTTGAGTGGTGTAAAGAGATGTCCCAATTGGGACATGGGCTAGAGTTGATACAACTCAAATCCAGAGTTGCTCAAATCTGTTAAGGGAGGCCAAACCCATTCAAAGATGGGTTTCCTGATAAATCGTGGTGGTTTGGGTTTAAAAAAGGCATCCATACCTTGTATTTTGTACAACTGAGGGCCTTAATAGAGATATAGCATTAAATTTGCGCCCTGCAGTTCTACGTAAGTTCTATGAAACTCTTTTTAGTGCTTATGATAAACATTCTTATGGTGCAGACCATATATGGAACTGTGTGTAGAATGGGTTTACAGGTAGGGAGGAATTGTGGCATGCGAGTAATTGCCAAGAGAGGGAGCCAAAATGTGCCAAAGATTTTTCCTAAGAGCAGGGAGTGGATAACTATTTTATGTTGTTTCAATGCAATTGGTACTTCAATCCTAGGATTTTATCTATTCAAAGGTAAAAATCAACTGAAAAACTATATACAACACCGTGAACTAGGTGCATGCATGTTTGCACATCCCCTTGCATGGATGGCTAAAGAATTGTTTTAAATTAGCTTTGTCACTTTGTTGCATTTGTACCAGGTGGTGTCTCACCTAATAACAGACACTTATTGATATTAGATGGCCATGGAATCCACATGGTTGTACAAACAATTGAGGAAGCAAAAAATTTGGGCATCGACATGTTGACATTGCCTACTCATACCACTCACAGATTGTAACCCCTTGATGTTAGTGTGCTTGGCCCTTTCAATAACTATTTCAGGTTAGAGCGTGCTACATGGATGGAAAAGAATCCAGGGATTGAGGTGAAAAGGTTCAAGCTAGCAGAGCTTGCAAGTAAAGCATTTAAAAGGGCTTTGACACCATCAAATATCAAGGTTGTCTTTAGGAGGACAGGAATATGGCCAATGAATTATGATGCTCTTATGCATGATACTGGTTGTAGCTAGGCATTTCATGTGGATGGTCAGGAAGAAGGGAATGTCCAAACAGGCATTGAAGTGCAAGAAGTAGATGAACATGATGATGTGGTTGCAGTTGGTAATATGATTTCCCTTAGTCAAGGACACTTATATGGTGAAGATGATGAAACTGCATGTGAAACACAGTATAATCATGAACAAATTCATAGTAACATGGTGGTCATTCTTCCAATTCAAGAACATGAAACTTTTGTTGTTGATATTGTTAATGACATTGTTGAACATGCAGTTGACAATGACCAATTGACATTGCCAAGCCAAGTAACCACATCGTCATGGCCGGCAGAAGCCATGATTAATTTGAACAAACATAGTGTCTCAACAACCAATGAACAAAGCATGAACATGCCTTCACAACCAGCAGAATTGAACAGTGAAATTGTTCATTTTTTTGTGGACAATAGATCAATGGAAGACGATGAAGCACATAATGGAGCATCAAATAAATATAACAATATAGTTCAATCAATTATCTTAGATACTGAAAGGGGAGTACCAAGCAATGACATACAGGTGGGAGGGGTGGAGAAGATACTTGGTTGGTTCTTAAAGCTAACAGTAGACAGAGTATCAATGAAAAAAAGCAAGGTACACCGGGTAGTCTTAGTTTGGGCCAAAGTTCACAGTTACTCACCTCAAAGGACTATATAAACATGTTAGTTGAGTTTTAAAAAAAGGAAATTTGAAATGCAAGAATTACAACAGAAAAAGAAGGATCTAACCAAGGAGAAGAAGGCAACAAGGATTGTTGCAGTACAACGTCGAGTGTATGAAAGGCTTGAAAGAGATAAAGTAAGGCAAGAGAAGGACTAACAAAAACAAATGGAAAGACAAGAAAAGGAATCAAGAAAGGCACAACAAATGCTTGAAAAGGAACAAGGGATGATCAATATGGTTGACAATGATGCAAGCACAGTTAATGAAACCAGGATTATGTCAAATACATTGGACAATATTTCAATAATACACCATTATTCCAAGACCTCATAAACATTCAAGTGCCTCACTATCAAAATGAGGGTTTACCCACTTGCTTTATTCCTACCAGAGGAGGTGTCAATTCTATGTATGCTCATCACACACCTCCACTTAATGCAGGGGTTAGTAGTGCAAATGTGAGGTACGGGTACACAATTCCTCCATGGTTGGAAGGTGCAAATTGGACTCAATCATATGGCAGCAATCAACCAGTTTTAGGTAGGCCAACCTACTTGGCTCAAGTAGGTAACTCAGGGAGTTTTGGCACTGAAGATTCTCAAGGCTATAAAGAATAGGGATGTCTTATGTTTTTGGTTGTAACCACATTATGATGTGGATTTTGGATGAATTGTCTCTCTTTCTTGTCATAACAATATTTTGGATCATAACCTAGGTTGTTTTATTTCATACTATTTGTGGTATTGTAACCAAAATCCATTTTAGAAGGAACATTTATAGTCTATTATGCTGTAGAAATCTTACCTAAGAATGCAAATGGGATTTTTTGTTATGCCTCTACACACCAAATGATATAAAACACATTTATAATTGAGTTGTAAATATGATGACAAACAAATGAATAATGAAATCTTGAACAAGTCACTTATTTAAATATGAAAATTCCATAAAACAATGAACTGTAAAAGTACCTAACCTCACATCACATATGAAAACTCATTTACTACAAGTTAACTTAGAAGACAAATAGAGTGCATGTGCTTCTTGCTTCTTGTTTCTTTAAAGCTTTGAATGTTAAAAAAAAAAAGCAAATAAGAGCTAACAAATATTGCTTCTTTAAATCTTTGTATTACCTCTACACACCAACTGATTTACAACACATTTATAATTGAGTTGTAAATATGATGACAAACAAATCAACAATGAATCTTGAACAAGTCACTTATTTAAACATGTAAATTCCATAAAAGAGTGAACTATAAAAGTACCTAACCTCACACCACATATGGAACCTCATTTACTGCAAGTTAACTTAGAAGACAAATAGAGTGCATGTGCTTCTTGCTTCTTGCTTCTTTAAAGCTTTGCATGTTAATTAAAAAAAGCAAATAAGAGCTAACAAATGTTGCTTCTTTAAAACTTTGTATTCCCTCTACATACAAAATGATTTACAACACATTTATATTTGACTTGTAAACATGATGACAAACAAATGAACAATGAAACCTTGAACAAGTCACTTATTTAAATATGAAAATTTCATAAAACAGTGAACTGTAAAAGTACCTAACCTCACACGACATATGAAACCTCATTTACTGCAAGTTAACTTAGAAGACAAATAGAGTGCATGCGCTTCTTGGTTCTTGCTTCTTTAAAGCTTTACATGTTAAAAAAAAAAAGCAAATAAGAGCTAATAAATATTGCTTCTTTAAAGCTTTCTATTACCTCACCAAATGATTTACAACACGTATATAACTGAGTTGTAAATATGATGACAAACAAATGAACAATGAAATATTGAACAAGTCACTTATTTAAATATGAAAAATCCATAAAATAGTGAACTGTGAAAGTACCTAACCTCACACCACATATGAAACATCATTTTCTACAAGTTAACTTAGAAGACAAATAGAGTGCATGTGCTTCTTGCTTCTTTAAAGCTTTGCATGTTAAAAATTGTATAAATTGTTCTTGCATCATTGTCAACCAAATCATGTATAAACGTTGACTGTGACATGCCAACTCTCCAAATCTAGAAGGTAAGGAAATTTGCCCCCATCATTTGGAGTTGATGAAACATGATGCAAGCACAGTCGTTGATGCTTCTTGCTGATATGGTTGACAACACTAGAAGGTAAGGAGATTCCTAAGGAACCTTTAAATAGAGAGAATAGTTCTTGTTGTGTAGGGTAGTGGAAAAGAGTGCCATATCTATTAGATGGTTGGACAAGGGCTAAGAGAATTTACGTAGAGCAGATTGGTTGAATCATGAGAAATGAATTGCACTGAATAATGAGCTTAAAGACTTATTGCAATGAATAATGAGCTTAAAGATGTATAGTAGTTTTCCTTTGCACTTGTGGCATCAAAGCATGGATTGGAGGTGAAATCCATTGTTGATTCCTACAGTTGGGTAGTGAACACTCAGTAATTGCCTTTGCACTGGACATCAGAGTGTTGATCGGAGGTGCAATCCATTGCTGATTCTAACAGTTGGGCAGTGAAACACTCAGTAACTGGTTTGGAAGACTTCTTTTGATTTTAAATGGTATTCATATTTATCTTTGTATGGAATTCTTGACGCTTGTATTCTGTTGTGTGATCCATGAATTAAATTGATAATAAATAAATTATGTTTATAAAATAGTTATGTAGATAAGATTGATGACATTCTCCTAAGACATGCTTGTGATTAAATCTGATTGTAAACAAAGTAGAGTTCCCCAATGGCCAAGGAAGGCTATGGGTATGCAAGAACTCAATTGGAGGATTAAAAAACAACATAACTTACTTCATAATATGAGTTGGTGCCTTTTCAAAACAATGCTTTTAGAGGATTACTTAAACCTAATAAATGATGTTGTTTCTCAATAACATAAAAGAAACTTGATAAATGATTTTGTTTTGTTGGATGTGGAGCATGGTTGTTCAGAGGTCTTTGTTTTAGCCGGATGTATACCCTATGAAGTTTGTACACCCCTCCACGTGGGGGGATGTGGGGGGGCCGATCCCCCCCCGGCTAGGGGGTTCGGGGGCCAGCGATCCCCCGGCGGGGGTTTCCGGGACGCTGCTCCCAAAGCTAAAAACAGATGTAAAATTGCCTTATAAAAGTATAGTAATTTCTAGTCAATCTGGGCTGTTCATTAGGCAGATGATCTGACGGTAGAACTTATGTTTAGTTTAGGGTTTTTTTTTTGCCCTAGAAGGCAACCCCTCTCTTTGTATGAGGGCATTATATTTGAGGCTGTGTAATAGATGTGTATTCTCTGAGCGAGAAGCAGAGAGGTGAGGCTGTGAGAGAAAACAAAGGATATTACAGTGGATTTGCTGTAGGTTGTGTCTCTTCCTTTTGTTGGATAATAGAAAGGAAGGACTGGCTGTTTGGGGTGGACATAGCCCAAACTGGGTGAACCACGTATATTTGTGTCTCTCTTGTTTTATGTGTTTTCTGTGTTTATATTTCTGCAATATTCTATGTGTTGCATTGCTTCGTAATATATAATTTTCTAACAACTGGTATCAGAGCCGAAGGTCTATTTGGTTGATAAACTCGCAGGAAAGAAGGGTTCCTAGTTCGAGTGGGAGAAATGGCGGAAAATGGTAAGTTTAGGTTCGAGAAATTTAACGGCCAAAACTTCTCGCTGTGGAAGATGCAGATGGAAGATTATTTGTATCAGAAATATCTATACCTACCATTGGGCGGAAAAACAAAGCAGCCGAAGGATATGGACGATGAAGAATGGAACCTTCTTGATAGAAAGGCACTCGGAACAATACGGCTCTGCCTTGCAGCGTCGGTCGCCTTCAACATTTTGAAGGAAACAACGACAGAGGTTTTGATTAAGGCGTTGGAGAAACTATATGAAAAACCCTCGGCCTCAAACAAGGTATTTCTTATGAAACGTTATTTAATATGAAGATGTCGGAAGGTGGATCTGTTGCAGATCATTTAAATGATTTTAATACTGTTACAAGTCAGTTATGTTCTGTAGGGGTAAACTTTGATGATGAAGTTAGAGCTCTGTTATTCTTGTGCTTATTACCAGAAAGTTGGAATGGTTTGGTAATGGCCATTAGTAACTCCGTTTCTGGATCTAGTACTTTAAAGTTTGATTATGTTGTCGGTGCTATCCTTAGCG
>APFE030688968.1:32722-64115 GCA_000404065.3 Pinus taeda
CGATCTCCTGTCATGTGAAAAGACGCACCACTATCCAAGAACCATACCGATCCCATCACACTTGATACCAAGCATGTGGTCAACGAAAAATCCAGCTCAAACTGCGAGGCTAAGGCCTCTCCTGCCGCAGATCCAGCAGATTGCTTATTTTTCTTCTTCTACGGACAATTTGTGGCATAATGTTCGTGCTCGTGACAGTGAAAGCACTTCACCTTGGACATGTCCTGCTTCTTGCCTTTTGCACTGGAATGAGAAGTTTTCTTGTTCTTCCCCTTCTTTGCTTTGGCAGCCAAAGCACAATTTTCTTCATCAGATGCCTTTGATGAAGATCCGTCCCTGGTATTCCGCTTGATCTCCTCTTGCACAAGATCATACCAAAGTCTCTCCCATCCTGGCAATTTCTCTCGACCATTGACAGAGTCCTGATAGGAATGCCAACTCTTCGAAAGACCAAGGAGAGCCAAACTCACCAAGTCCTCATCATCGACAGTCACCCCCACACTTCCCAGCTCATCCTGGCAGTGGGTGAACTTCGTGAGATACTTGGGCATACTGTCTCCTTTCTCACACTTAATGTTTCTGAGTTTATCCTTGAGCGCCAACTTCCTCTGGTCGCTCTTGCTTTGGAATAAATCTGTCGACGCTTTCCACATCAAGTATGGAGAAGCCTTTCCATGCAGGCTAGATACAATGTGATCCTTCACGCCCTCCAACAGAATCCTTCGACACTTTGTTGTCTTCTTTTGCCAAGCCTCAACTTGAGCAACATCATTAGGCTTTGGGACTTCAACATCTATGAACTCCTTCAACCCATTGTCATCTAACAGTGCCTACATCCTGTCTTTCCATGCAATATAATTCGAGCTGCCTTCAAGGGCATACTCCAATCGCAATCCGTTGAAAGACGTTTCAACTTCGACACCAAGAAAACATTGCCGCAAATTTGAATTCCACTAGCTCAAAACTCAACCACTTCTAATCTAAAAAAATTCGTGAGAACAAAGTATTTCTCGTACAGAGATTGACTGTATGGGCATTTACCGGATATCTCACCTTCCAAAATAAGGATGAATCCAGAGGCTACCTGGCCCGATTACAGACTCTACCTAAAGAAATAAAATGTAATCTCTTTCTGAATAATAGATCTGATGATCAACTTTGCTCTGATACCATGTAGAAATTTTGAATAATATAACACTTATTCACAGAGATTATCCTGATTATACACTATTTGTGGAATGCATGCCTAATACATAACCTCCTCTACCATTGATCATCAATTTGCAGAATTAAAAAAACAATCGCATGCACACATTGAAACATCAATCACACATATCAACACAGTATGTAATGGGGAAAGCATACAATTGAAAACCCCCAACTATTTGTATATTATAATGATAGAGGACATGTAACAATACATAGTACAATACTCCTCACAAGTACTCAGTACTATCTCCACATGCTACACACAAACTAGCTCACATCTTTGGCTTGTGACATTTGACTGACATAGACAATAACCCCCATTATCTTAGTATGCACTCCAGCAAAGACTTCACCCATTAACCACATTATAAGCTACTTGTTAACTCCACCGATCTCTCACTTCCCTATAAGTTTCACAAATAACTTGATAAGCATGAAGTTACAACTTGAAAACTAAGCCATCAAATATCATCAACAAGCTCACTGATCTACTTGCTACTGCCAATACCTTGCTACAAACATGATCTGTAGGGGAGATGCTTTGCATGAGGGTACACAAAAAGGGGCTCAATGCTCCCTGAAAAATTACAATATTCCCCCAGGAAGAAGGGGGGCAGAGAAAACTTGCCACCCCTAAGTTAATTTCAAGGACAAAATTTCAAGAAGTGAAAAAGTTGCAAAGAGCCCACACCAAAGGGCATAAACATTACTAATTAAGATATAAATAATTTGAAATGAACAAGCCTTATGAAAAGGATGTAATTTTTATAAATAGATACCAATAAATATATGTATTATGGACATCTAGATGCCTATTATACGAGGCATTTAAAACTAGTAATCAAACGTAGTTCAAACATCTTTTACTCTGCAAAGAGAACATGTAGATAAGTCGAATGTAACCTTCATATATACATACCAATAACTATATGTATTAAGGACATATAGATGCCTATCATACGAGGCATGTAAAATTACTAATCAAACTTAGCTCAAACATATTTTTCTTTGTATGGAGAACACGTAGAAAGCTTGGATGTAACTTTTATAAAGAGATATCAATAATGATATGTATTAAGGACATCTTGATGTCTATCATACCATGCATGTAAAATTAATAATCAAACCTAGCTCAAACTTATTTTTCTATGCAAAGAGAACATGTAACATAACTCACACTATAAAGAGGCTCTAGGTCAATGTACCCCCAAATAAAAGAGATACATCTACTGCACTGTCTCCAATTATAGGAAACATGAAACACCAAGAAAAGAGTTTATGGAAATGAAAATAGATAGGGTATAGTATCAATGAAATGTGAGGTAAACATCTTAATAAAATATATTAAAGGAATAAACCCTAAACCCTAAGGAACAAAGGAACAAACCCTAAACCTTACAAGCAAGACTTTATAAGCTACAAGCAAGCTAAGAAACCATAACAGAGGACAAAATTTCACATAAGTTCACAACAAATTTAAACTAAGGGTAGAAATTCACAACAAATTTAAGTGTTGCTTGATTAATGTAGGGGGAAACTTTCAAATTCCTAAACTCCGGACAAGGAAAACCTTCAAATTCCCAAATTCCCAAATTCCAAACAACAACAGTGCAACCGGAGATAAACTCACAAATTCTAGACAACAAATTTAAGTGTTGAAGAACACAATAGTTAAATTCCCAAATTCCAGACATCAACAGTGCAACCAAAGCTAAATTCACAAATTCCAGACAACAAATTTAAGTGTTGAAGAACACAGTAGCTAGATTCCCAAATTCCAGACAACAACAGTGCCAACAGAGCTAAATTCACAAATTCCAAACAACAAATTTAAGTGTTGAAGAGCACAATAGCTAAATTCCCAAATTCCAAACAATGAATTTAAGTGTTGAAGAACATAATGGCTGGTAGGATTTAGAATCCTACCGAGAGAGCCGCAAAAGCCACCAACATGTCCAAACATCCCCTAGACCTCGCCACACTTCTTCTACAACAACCACCTACAACAAAAACTTGAAAACACAGGGAAAAATTAGAATTTGGGAAAAAAACTAAAAAAATTCGAAAAAAACCAATGATTTTG
Source organism: Pinus taeda (assembly GCA_000404065.3). Taxonomy (NCBI): domain Eukaryota; kingdom Viridiplantae; phylum Streptophyta; class Pinopsida; order Pinales; family Pinaceae; genus Pinus; species Pinus taeda. Next base: position 36,015 of record APFE030688968.1, read on the forward strand.
CAAAGTTACCTTCATTGATCTTGTAACTTGCATGTCGACCACCGAACTACATAGAATCTCCAACTGGCTCCTTCCCAAACAACAGGTCGCAAGGATGAAACAACATGGCAAGTATTTGTAAACCGCCGACATTGCAGAACAAACAACAACATCGGCAACCATAAACCCCCCTCGAAATAGGTCAAGCAAACACACCAACAACCCTAAACCACAAATGAACCACTGCAAACAACAATGCCAAGTGCGGTCAAGCAACCACAAGATAAACCCTAAACAAGCAAAGAACCACTGCAAACAACCTCGCATGGTACCAAAATGGCAGAAAAAACGAACCAATACCAAATCCGAGAGGAGCCATCGCCGGCAAAGCGGATTGCCCACACACCGGACTCGAGCGAAATAACACGGAGTTGCGAAGACATGGCGTAAAACATAACACACGAAACCCTAAACCCCACTTAACTACGAGTATTTAATGCAGGCACCTACCGCAAAACATGGCAAAACCCATTGGCCACATGTTGTACAACATCTGTGGTGTCTCCGCGTTGGCAGGTGAGGTGGATGGGAGGGCGCACAGGTAATGGCGTCCCTCCCCTAGCCATGTTTCAAAATTATATATAAGGCATATTATAGGTTGGTAAATTTAAATTATTTAAAAGTCTAATTTTGAAATAGAGTATTAACAAAATTGCATATAATTTTTAAGAGCTTTAGTTGTGTACATTTCATGTAGAAATTGAGATCGAGAGCAGAGAGAGAAATTGCACACAACCAATCACATTCTTGATATTTTTATTGATGACAACAATTACAAATATATATGACATAAAACATTGACTTCGACACATCTAGATCACGACTATAACTCAAACATAGGAAACAACAACTTCTAGATTGACGCTTGGGAACTCTAAATGACAACTCAAGACAACACATGGAAGCATTACTTACAATACCCTCCATTAATGCTTACATGGAGAACATTGAAAACACATATTACAACAACAATGATAATCTATGTCTAACTGGTCTTCATGAGGAGTCACATCCACTCTAGAATCTCGTAAACACCGCTCTTTCACCACCACATCCTCGAGTTGTCACTTGACTTTCATTTAAAACGTAACCACCTCTGACCATTGTTGATGAACATCGCAAGATCAACAATATTGGCACCTTGGCTCGTTGGGGCTTTCGCGATCAGAGCCGTCAAGTAATGAACCATCCTATGGACCAACCACCATATGTTGGATATTTCGCTTTCGGCTATCCGTCAGTTGCTAGAATGGAGGTATGGATACTGAGTGTGTTCAAAAGTTGATCAAATAACTTGACCTTACTAGCACACAAGAATTGATGTTGCAAACATTGGGGCTTCCAGTTTAAGAACCACCAAATCTTTTTTATAACCAAAATTGAAAGAAATAAAAAATTACTTCAACTCACACCACAAATATCAACGTGGTTTCACACACAAATCACATTGTCTTCTCAACAAACTCTGCTGCCAAAATTATTAAAGATCTAGTACGTAGCTTATAAAATAGTGGAACTAAACCCTCATTACAACAACCCACAAACACGCCCATGGGATAGGATTAGACTAAGTTGATGTATGAATTCTATGGGAAAATGTTGTTGTATGTTGGCCATATTTATAGGCCAAGGCCTTGAAAACAACATTGTTTTTTATTGTAATATGGGGCCTTGCACACATTCGTTACAGGAGAATAATCCACTAACGAGAACTTCATGGTATAGGGCTTGCTAATTGGGTGCATATAGTTGATGACCTCCCGTGAGCATAAGAAACATATAAAACATAAATCCAAGGGGACACAACCCACATCCAGGATTTGAGACCCAATTCTTCACCATCATGGTATTCTTAGAAACACTACCAAGCTAGTTATTGGTAACTAAAATTTCCTGGACATTGGCAGGTTTACGCAGGGAATCTGCCATGTAGAGTAGAGAGACCAGTAGTGGCACCAATGGTGGAATTTTTCCCAAACGATCCAAGGCATTCCGATGACATAGAAGATGCTCAGATTCATGATCACATCCAAGGTAGGCCAAGCACTCCATCTCAAAACATCGCACGCCATCGTTTGTGGAAAGTTGCCCAATTTACAAAGCCCTAAAATGGGTAGTGTTGTTGATGTGAGCATTAAAATGTTAAGGTCTTGAATGAACAATCTAACCCATCTGTAATGTATATAGAATTCGAATCTCATGGCTACGATTCCCAGTATTGAAGCAAGGCTAGCACAACTATCATTGCCTGGCGGGCTTTGGCAGGCCTATTGGCTTTGGTGGTGCTAAAAGGCTAGAATATGTTATCCACATATCACAACAAATTTCTTGGGACAATACACTCAACACGAACATAGACACAGATCAAACTCAACACAAAATAATATCTAAGCTACGCCTACTCTATATACACAATAGGAATTTAATCTTAAGAATTCTTCCATCTTCCTAGCCTTTCCCGCAAGGGAATTAAGCCAGAAAAGGCTCTGATACCATGTTAGAAATTGAGATAGAGAGCAGAGAGAGCAATTTCACACAACCAATCACACTCTTGATATCTTTATTGATCACAATAGTTACAAATATAAATGACATAAAACACTGACTTTGACACATCTAGATCATGACTACAACTCATACATAGGAAACAACAACTTCTAGATTGATGCTTGGGAACTCTCAAGGATAACTCATGACAACACATGGAAGCATTACTTCCATTATTCCAAAAAAGCACCTAATATAAAACAAGCTTTTGCTTTCATGTTGACTTAAACAAATATTGGAGCATTGTCTAGACCATCAAAAGAAGCACACTCCAAAATTGGAGCTTCTACATTCAAATAAGGAAGAAGATGAACAAAAGGATTGACAAAATTGACAAAGAAAATGGTAGATAGAGTACCTTGAGCTCTATCTTGTTGTAGAACTTTAATTTAGCTCTTTAAGCCACTAATTCATCCTCTGTAGGTTGAATATGCTATCCCTTCTCAATCAAGATGTCCATTATTGATGATAATTAGGCCACCAATTGATTATAACACACTTGCAACTACACCATTGTATCCTAGAGTGCCTTGAATTCTAAGGCAATGATGCATATAATGTTTCACATGCCAATGATGGCTTTTAAAGCTATCCTTTCCAATTTCCTAAATTCAACCCTCATAAGCCAAAAACCATCAAAGACCAAATACACAAAGCCAAACCCCACATAGTGTCTTTTCTCAAGATCAAGAGAAGGAGATGTCCGGAGAGCTTAATCACCTCAAACAAGAAAAACAAAACATTGCAAGTTGACCATATCTCTACCCAAAAAGTAGCTACTTGAGAACAAAAAAAGATATTCAACGTCAAAGCAACTACTTTGAATTTGAAAACCATTGCAATCTAAACTTGTAAGATCCAAATCCAAATATAAACAACAATAGCGTCTAAAAATGATACAATGCACCTCAAGTCCATTAAGCCTTTTCAACTTTGCATTAATAAAAACACTCACTTGAACCTACCCATTTTGTTAATAAAATTATATTGTAATGTAAATAAAAATGATATTAATCTATTTCACAAGTTTATATATTTAAACTTATATAGTTTTAAAAAATCTCACATTCAAATTGAAACAAACTGAAAACTGAAATCCTAATGAGATCACCTCTATACACTTCAGCAAACAAAAGTGCTAGGAGAAACTAGCGGAAAGACGCGTTCTCTACGTGGCTCTTTCTTCTTAATTGTGGATACACCTTATCTCATTGCCCTCTCGAATGCACAACCCCTCGTATCAGGTTTGCTTGGACAAGGGAAAACGCACTTTCCTCCATTCATTTATCATCATACAGCAAATTATATAATGACCATCAATTCAGAGAAGCTTTTCAATTCAGTGCTGCCCCTTCCATGAAGGCCTGCACCAGTATGACGGTTTAAGCAATTTTGCAGAGTTTAGGGTTGTTAACTATAAACTCTATCGATGGCGGAAACTGTCAAGGTCTCACCGTGCTTCTCTTACAGTTTGCACAATTACATTGGCCGTCATAAGCATAGTAGCAGGAGGAGCAAGGAAGGGATTTCGCTGAATTCGTTTAATGGATTGAAGGCGTTAGCTGGTTTTCCTCTACGCTCACCATCAATCCAGGGTTTCAGAGCCAATGACTTGTTGCTTTGCAAGGCCTCTGGTTCAACCTCCACCAGTGCCCGTGGAAGAACACTGATCGTTTCCATGGCTGCAGATGGTCAGTAATATTGGTTATGCTTTTTGAGTTTTCATTTCATTTTTTCGCAGGATTTGACTCTGCTGGCGAGATGAGAGAGTGGAGTCAACTCGAGTATTGGCAGACAGTCTTGTTTCTATGTCCATAACTACTTTACCAACTCAACACGCTTAAGTTTCTTGCACACTGACATTGCACTTTTTGCTATCGTGTGGTCCTTTAAGAGGAATGAGTTGTGATTCATCTCAGATGTTTTCTTTCCCTTAGAAATTCTTATTTATATCATGTTCAGGAGCTTCTCTGCATTTGTTGTGTCCAAATTTCCCTTTGTTTTGATTTTTTTTTTTTGGTGAACAGGACCATCACGGGACGTGCCACTGTCAGAATATAGAAATATTGGAATTATGGCCCACATAGATGCAGGGAAAACCACTACTACAGAGAGGATTCTTTACTATACAGGCAAAAACTATAAAATTGGGGAGGTTCACGAGGGCACAGCTACTATGGACTGGATGGAGCAGGAGCAAGAAAGAGGCATAACTATTACTTCTGCTGCAACTACATGTGCATGGAATGATCATCGTATAAACATTATTGATACTCCTGGACATGTGGACTTCACACTTGAAGTGGAACGTGCCCTTAGAGTTCTTGACGGTTCTATCTGTCTATTTGACAGTGTTGCTGGTGTTGAGCCGCAGTCAGAGACTGTATGGAGACAAGCAGATAGGTATGGTGTTCCCAGAATTTGTTTTGTTAACAAAATGGATCGACTTGGAGCAAACTTTTTCAGGACAAGAGACATGATAGTAACAAACCTAGGGGCAAAACCTCTTGTTCTGCAAATTCCCATCGGGGCGGAGGAACGTTTTCAGGGACTTATTGATTTGGTGAAAATGAAGGCTGTGTTGTGGTCTGGAGAGGAATTGGGTGCGAAGTTTAGCTATGAGGATATTCCAGCAGACCTTCTAGATTTAGCCACAGAATATAGGAATCAAATGATTGAAACCATAGTAGAACTTGATGATGATGCCATGGAGAAATATCTCGAGGGAGAGGAACCCGACGAGAAAACAATCAAGAGATTGATCAGAAAGGGCACCATATCTATCAGTTTTGTTCCCGTTCTTTGTGGCTCAGCATTTAAGAACAAGGGTGTGCAGCCTTTATTGGATGCTGTTGTGGATTATTTGCCTTCCCCTGTTGACTTGCCCCCAATGAAGGGAACAGATGTTGATGATCCAGAAGTAACCCTAGAAAGGCGTGCTAGTGATGATGAACCATTTGCCGGACTTGCTTTTAAAATTATGACAGATCCCTTTGTAGGATCTCTTACATTTGTCCGAGTTTACTCTGGCGTCCTCACAGCTGGATCATATGTACTTAATTCCAACAAAGGGAAGAAAGAAAGAATTGGACGTTTATTACGAATGCATGCAATTAGTCGAGATGATGTCAAGATTGCTGTGACAGGGGATATAGTAGCACTTGCTGGTTTGAAGGATACAATAACAGGAGAGACTCTTTGTGATCCTGATAAGCCAGTTGTGCTGGAGAGAATGGACTTTCCTGAACCTGTTATTAAAGTCGCAATTGAACCGAAAACAAAAGCTGATGTGGACAAGATGTCTATGGGTCTTGTCAAGCTTGCTCAGGAAGATCCTTCTTTTCACTTCTCAAGAGATGAAGAGAGCAATCAAACTGTTATTGAAGGTATGGGGGAGTTGCATCTTGAAATCATTGTTGACCGTTTGAAGAGAGAATTCAAGGTATCGCTTTTTTCTTTCTTTCATCTGGTTTCATATACGAGAAAGTAAATTTTTCTCATTTATTTTACTTTGTTGGAATTTTATCTTTCTGTGCACATTTAAATATATCGTAGCTAATGTTTTTTCCCAGGTCGAGGCTAATGTCGGTGCTCCCCAAGTAAACTACAGAGAAAGCATCTCAAAGATTGCAGAGACTAAGTATGTGCACAAGAAACAATCAGGTGGTCAAGGTCAGTTTGCAGATGTAACTGTAAGATTTGAACCTCTGGAAGCTGGCAGTGGCTATGAGTTCAAGAGTGAGATTAAGGGTGGAGTAGTGCCCAAAGAGTATATTCCAGGTGTTATGAAGGGATTGGAAGAATGTATGAGCAATGGTATTCTAGCAGGCTATCCTGTTGTCGATGTGCGGGCTGTCCTTACAAATGGATCCTATCATGAGGTAGATTCCAGTGCACTAGCATTCCAGCTTGCAGCTCGTGGTGCTTTCAGGGAGGGCATCAGAAAGGCAGGTCCAAAGTTGCTAGAACCTATAATGAAGGTAGAAGTTGTAACACCTGAGGAGCATCTAGGGGATGTTATTGGTGATCTTAATTCAAGGCGTGGTCAGATCAACACTTTTGCTGACAAGCCAGGAGGACTGAAGGTATGCATCCTATGATAGTGATAATTTTATTGGCTTTGTTGTTTTTCTTTTTGTTAATATACAGATCTCTTAGATTTCTAATAAATCACACAATTTTAGGCAAATGGACTGAAGTTTATGCTTGAAACATGTTTTCCTTAACCCTGTAGTACCTTAAAAGGATCATGCTAATAGTCACTCGGGATGCAGGTGATTGATGCTTTGGTGCCACTGGCAGAGATGTTTCAGTACGTGAGTACACTCCGTAGTATGACCAAAGGCCGTGCATCTTATACTATGCAACTTGCTAAGTTTGATGTTGTGCCTCAGCATATACAAAACCAACTTTCTTCAAAGGTGCAAGAGGTGGCTGCTTGAAAATTTGTAAAATTTCTATGAATTAGTATTAATTGGCTATCCGTGCCAAACCTGTACTTTGGTTTCTTCTTCACATACACATCACAAAGTACTGTTGTCTTTTACCTATTTGGATTGATTCATTGGTAAATTGAACCAAAAGGCAAGCTCAATCTCATCTTTGCATGTGTTTGTGATGTAAATGAAAACCAATGTTTCAGATTTTGCTCTGCAAAAAATTTACAGTATTTCTTGATATCCTTTCTTTCCATGTATTGCTATATCTGACAGAGGAAGCAATAGTTATTCCTATTCTGTAATAGCCAACAAGACTGGCTCAAGATAAGATACAAGTAACAATAATTATCTTTCCAACACTCAGCTTTTTGTAGTGTGATGCAAAACAAGGATATTTCTTGTTATCTGGAACAGTGATAAGTTATGTTCTCCATTGCATGATTCATCCAGTTTTGTCCATGACCAAGTACAATCATACATTCAGTATCAACCATATATGTGTATGAACCTTGCAAATGCTAAATTGTTTTAATTTAAGTGTCTAAGATGCCTACAACACATAAATCCTGGATACAAGGGACCTTTTGGACGTGTCGCATTTCATACCCCTTTCTGTTTTTTCACAAAAAAATATTTCACATAAAACACTCTATAGAGTTGAGCTTTAGAACAATAAAATAAATTCACTTGCTCCTTTATAATATAATTGATAACTTTATGGTTTGTCCAAGATCCACTTGAGATGTGTTGACCATGTACATGTCAACAGTCCAAGAAGCAGGGTATAAAGCAGCAGCCAATTTTTATTAATCATTATCATCATTGTAATGCCAAATTCTGCAAGTTTATTGTAAAAATGATTCTAATATGACTATTAAGCCATGTAACAACACCTAGGCAAGTCTATGATTCTTCTTAAAGGGTTTCACTTCAAGGAGTTTTTTAACTTCCCCAAATTATGTGTGTTTGTAAACACAGATAATTGGCAGAGTTTTTCTCCCAGGTATACCCCAAAGCTAGGGTGGAGCTCATTGACGAGGTCTTAGGTGAGTTCTAGTGTTAATCGAGTCTATGTATTTTTCATAGTAGATCATGTGTCTTGTCGCAGAATTTGGTTGAGTCTCAAGGGTTTATGTGTATTTCCCCTTCTAAGGGTTGATATTGTAATTTTTGATGTAAAAGTGTTTAGAAATACTTTTGGTGAATGGTTCCTCATAATTAGAACACCTTTACCAAAATAATTTTTTTAGATACACGTAGAGGGTGGAAAAATAATTAATCCCTTCTTAAGTCTTTTAATTTTAATTTTTGGCAAAAATAAAAATTAATATGATTTAGAAATTATCCAAAAAATAAAATAAAGGAAAAATGAATTACCCTCCAAGTAGAAAATTCATCAAAAAATATTTGAGGCTATTTTCAAAGGAAAATAATTCAAGTAAAAAATTAAAAGCCTCATTTTAAAAATTAAGGCAGAGGGACTCTGTCCAGAAATTCGTTGGGGTAGAGAAGACTATTTTCCTAGCAAATCGATTTTTTTGGACCAAGAAGAGAATTATTTTGCACAAGTAACAATAATTCTTTTTTTTGGAGTTCCTCCATGGTCTAGAAGTCAAAATTTGACCTCTCCAACACAGTGAACAAGGTCGGTCAATTTTTTTTGGAGATTTGTGCCAGGTAATGAATGGTTTGAATATTTTTCCTCCAGGATCAAGCCATGGATCAATGAAACTAGCCGTTATTTCCACTTGGAGGAAGTTGTCAAGCCCCTCATTGTATCTTGATCTCACTAGATCGTTTTTTTTTTTTTTTTGGGTATTGAGCTAAGCTCGGTTGGAATTTTTGCATTAATAAATACTTTGGGGTTTCAGTTCAAGGTGTCTCTCGCTTAATGATGTATGTGCTGAATGTGTTTAATGCTCGAATTTATGCTATCATTGAAGATTGTTGTTTCATAGCCAATATTTGGACTATTTATTAGCACATGTATCTTGCTTTAGCATTTGGGTTAGAGTAGACACTTAGAAGCTGGTGGATCTAGCAAGTGTCTCTAGATCATTGTTCTGTTTGTGTGAATCAAACCCCTATGAAACTTATGATCTATTCTTCAAGTGTATAAAGATCTTTCAGGTGATTCAGCCCTTGGGGAAAGCCCAAGTTCATGGACTTTGGGGTGATCACATTTTATTTGGACCTCGAGATTATCTAAGAAATCTATTTTGTAGAGTTTGGGATTGTGCATTAAAATTAAAAAATATTTCCATCAAATTATTTTGCAAAATTTATTCTTGGGCTATTAATTAATTATTTGCTAATTAGAGCCAATATTCTTTTGTAGATTATTGTAAATAATTTGTAAACCCTTGTAAATTATTTTTATCACTTGTAAATAATAATTTTGGGGTTTTATTTGAGAAATTTCTAGACCTTTTGTCTTGGGCTCTACTTATCCATCTTGCATGTGCCAAAGGACAAAACTTTCCAAGAAAAATTCAAGTGTGAAGGTCCTAACCCTCACCTAGCCTAGATGGCTAGGGTTTGGAGGGGTATTCAGCCTAAAGAGGAGTTGTCCAACCCAAAGAGCCAAGTCATTCAGCCTATAAGGGTTGATCTAGTGTTTGGAGACCAAGATCTGCAAGACCTAAGTCTTATTTTTGCAACGTCTAGCCACCTTGAGGAAGTCGCTAGCCTTAGAGGGCTTTTCTATTGCTGAAACTAGGGTTTTCTTGAGTAGTTATCTTCTGAAGTTGTTTTGCAGGTGAATTCTCAAGGAGGAAGCCAGCTTTTGACATATTTGAGCACCTTAAGGCTAGTTTGGCCTAGCCGCAGGGGTTAGAGGTCATTTTTGGCCTAGCCGTTGGGTTGAGAGGGCTAAAAACGCTAGTCGCAACCTCTTTAGGCCTCCACAAGAGGACCACAACCTTGATTAGGTCTCTAAGCCTAGGCCGCAGCCCTAGAGAGCCTCAAATTCAATTTTTGCAAGTGGTTTCAAGGCTAATTTTTTGTTTTGCAGGCCTTCAATGAATTTTGGCAAGCATTCACAGTTTTTTCCATTGTATTTGTGGACGAATCTTGGTTTTGTAGGGTTATCATCCATTGAGGAAGGGTTTCAAGGGCCAAAAGTTCATTTACTTCATCATTCTAACCCTTGGAGGCCTAGACGCTAGCCCTAAGGCCACTTCTAGGCCTAGACGCTAGCATTAGAGGCCCTAGAAGCCCTAGCCGCATTCTCTAAGAGAGCTGATCAGTCATCAAACTTGCTTTTAATGCTAACACATTTGAGTTGCAACTTGCAGGTCTCTTTAAGGGCAAATCTTCAAGTTTTTTGAAGGTATTCATAGCCTAATTCATTGTCAAAATACTTCATTAGGTTCCTCAAGCTTTTCTCAACTTGGCAAGTTTGATAGTGGAGCAAGGCCCTTAGGCCTTGAGGGTTTGATCTCTCTAACTCGCTCTCTTTCATTGACTGTCATAAATGATCAGATCGGAACATTAGCACTTCAGTGGCATATAGGACAAATCATAAGCCTAAATAACTCAATAATAAGCTACTAGTTCATATAAGGCATCACACTTTGATTATAAGGGCTTAATTCATCAATCTAGTTGATTTATGGTGGCTGTCCTATACTTTTCTGAAGTCTGATATAAATTGCAGAGATCTGATCTGAGTTTGCAAAGGTCTAATATAAGTGTTACAGCAGTGCAATTGTTGTTGTCTTGCTCTTAAAAACTCATCTAAGTAAGCCTAATACACTAAAGAGACATAATATTGATTTAAGGGCTGATTGAACATTGATTTGTTTGAGTTACAAGAAGAGTTTTGGGACTGATCTAACAATATAAAGTGGCTGATCTAATTTGCATCTTTAAATAAGCATTGAATGGTGAGGCTATTGCATATTGTTCTCTCTTGCACTCTACCATAATTACACCTTGGATAATTGCATTCTAGTTGCATCATTGAAAAACATTGTAATGGCTTTTGAAGAGCTCTCTCTCTTTCTCTGCCTTATTGTGTTAGTTGTAAGTAGCATTTTCCTATCATATCGTAACTATTCTCATAACCTTGCATTTGCATCTTTGCTTTGTCATCATTGCACTTTTAAATATCATTGTTAGCAATCTCTAAAAAGAATTATTACTTCGCTGATTTCTAATTTGGCAGTGCTTTGTTTATTTGCAAGATAAATTTCGTTGATTTTTGATTTAGCAGTGCTTAAGTAACATATGTAATATCATCATAAGAAAAATCGAAGTAATTAGAATTTCTAATTGTGTTTCATTGGAATTGTCTCTCTTGTTTCATTGAGATAGTCTTTCAATTGCTTCCTAAGTGCTTCATCTAATTGCTTTCATATTGAATATCATTATAAGTGTTTGGATCTTAAATAATTTTTCTTATTGAAGTACTTGTTTCATTTAATAATATCATTGAAGCATTCACTCATATCTTGCATGCTCATACTAGGATTAAAATTCACCTCCAAGCATAAGCTTGGTTGTAAGAAGATAGGACCACCTTTTTCAAACAACTTGAGGACTCTAGACCTTCATCTGCAGTTAACATAGGTGACCTTACAATTCTCTTGCGGGCAACCCTTGTAGGAACGGAGACACCTAGGTGTTTAGAACTTGACATGAGGTATCATTAATGAGGCCTTAGCCTCCTTCCTTTAGACTTCTCTCTACAACTTGCATTTGAGACTAGTTCCAAAATAATTGAGAAGAAGGATAAATCTAGATTAGGCATATAATTAAAAGTAACCAAGAGCTTACATCTTACATAGATCTAGGTCTTGCACTTCATATAGGATATAATTTGCATATTGCAACAATTATTCATCTAGTAACTTGGAATCTAATTCTAATTAAGCAAGTAAGCAATCTCCTAAGGCACTGGTCTTTAACCTAAAATCTTGAGGAATTTAATCAATGTGTGCTTGATAATTATACTTGCCTCTTAATCCCATCCAAGTTGCTAGGCCATTCAGTTGTGTCTCCTCGACTTGGTGGCTCCCAACAAGATGTTCTTCATCTTATCCATAGGGACTACCCCCCTTAGTCTGCAGTTAGGAGACAACTTAAACGGAGAGGGTAGCAATTAGAGTGAAAACCCCTACCCTGAGCATTGTCGCAATTTGGTGTACAATTTGAGCGAAAACAAGACATTTTTATCTCAAACTCCCCCTTTTGATCTTAGACCTACTTGAGTTTATTCCTGTTTATGCTTTGGGTAGCATTGGGAGTATTCTCACATGTGGGACAAGTGGGCTAAGTGATGGGGCTTTGCACCAATAGACCCATGGTATTACCCATTGTATTATGATGATCCATGGTATTACCCATGATATTTTAATGATCCATGGTATTGCACCCATTGAAAAAGTATAAGTACAACGGTGAGTAAAATGTTCTCATGGATTCCAAGAGAGCCTAGAGGGCCAACAAGGCTAGGAGGGTTGAGACTGTAGGAAGGGTCGGTAGGGCTGAGAGAGTCAAGTTTGGCCTGTAGGGCCCATGGTAGGCCTCAAATCTGTGGAAGGGCTGAGTAGGCCTTAGATCCGTGGAAGGGCCAAGTAGGCCTTAGATCTATGGAAGGGGTGAGTAAGCCTTAGATCAGTGGCTTGGCTAGGAGGGCCGAGAGGGCTAGTGTTGGAGAATGCAATAGGGCAACTATTAATTTAATTTCTCCTTAATCTTAATAATTGCTTGTGATCTTTATTTATCTTCTTTTGTTTATTTATTACATCTTTTCATCAAACAATTATCAAGAGCAAAAACAATAAAGACAATGGACACAAGTATTAGTCTCCAAGTTAGGGCAAAACCCTCTTAAGGGGAAAACCCAGAAAGAATCTCTTCTCTTCTTATAGAATCTGCTTCAAATGAGAAAACCAAGACCCAAACCCTAGACCAAGTCCTCCTCTGTTAAATTATGCTATGTTCTATGCTTAGAGAATTTACTTGTTTTTCTTCTTATTAGCCACAGATTAGCAATCACATATACATTAAGTAAAGTGCAGATAGAACATTAACTGATCAACAGAAAACAAGCCAAGATGAGACACAAGATGTGGCGCCTAGCTAGGGACAAACCCAAATGCGAGGAAACCCTTTGATCAAATCTTCTTTTATCTTCAATAGTTCAGCAGGGAGAAATAGTACAAAATCTGAATTCTGTAATTTTATATCAGCGGCAACAAACCCTAGATCAGCAAAGTCAAACTTGGTCAAACTAGTTGAAATTCACCTCTAAAATGCTGAGCAATTTCCGGTCAAATTTTCCTCGAACATATTGAAGAAACAACCCCAAAAGTACAGTCAATTTGCAGATTTTTGAAGTCAACTGCAACCCTAAACTAGGGCAGTCAACACCAATCAAACCAGAGGTCAGATCACCTCGGTTTTCAAGCCAAAAATTGCATCTTGCCTAGGAGAGGCAACCACACCTAATCTGCACTTCTGGAAGGTCAATGCTTGGTCAACGCTAGTCAAAGAGATGACCTACTTCCCTAGCGTCCTTCTTTCTTCGTTTTCCTTGCCCTAGGAAGTCTTCCTTTCAACCACATGTGAGAGAGAGAGAGAGGCTCCTTTTATGCGTAGGGGAGAGAGAGAGAAGATGAGTGAATGAATTATCCAAATGAGGAGAATGATCCTTGTATTTATATGCAAACGTTGAGGATGAATAGGCGTGACTATTGGGCTTCTGAGCCTACATAAGTTTGCTCGCTGACCTTGAAAATTTGTCCATAATCAAAGTAAATTCATATCTCCATAAATACTTATTGGAATCGGATGATATTTAGATCAATCCAACACCTCTCGGTGAGAGGAATCTAGGAAAAATATCAGTAGCCATAAATAAGGTGATCCACATGGAGTTTGACCCTAGTTGCCAATTTTAACACTCCCTCTAAACTAGGGAGAACTTGATCTGCAATCCATCAGGCCGTCGCTGCTATCCATCCATCAAATGCGTTGTCCTATACAACTTGACCCCACTCTGCTCTGCTTTGCTCTGCTCGAACTATGAAGAAGAAGAAATGATCGAGGATGTATCATACCATCCTCCACTGACCCGAAGTCAGTCTCAGAGCGTGAAACACTCTCACTGATCCCAGATCAGTATCATTGATCCCAGATCAATGGAGGTCATCCTAGCACAGGGAGTATGGTAGATACAGTGATGTGTCCATCGATAGTACTACTATGGTCCCTATCCTCATTTCCCTGCTCATTGATCAAATGAGAGGTACTTCCCACGAGTCCCAGACTACATGGGTAGGATGCCTCGACAGGAGAACTAATCATCTTGTCCACAGGAGAACGAATCATCCTGTCCAGTGGATGCCACAGAGAACCAATCATGCTGGCCTACTGGAGAACTAATCATCCTGTTCCACAGTCGCCACGGAGAACGAATCATCCTAGTCCATAGGAGAACCAATCATTCTATTCCACAGTCACCATAGGGTGTCACAGGGGAAGGTTGAATCTTTACCCTATACATAGTGCACCACCAGGGGATGGTGAGTTGCCCTATGGTCACATGTCACTCCAAGAAGTACCCCGCCCCCCCCTAGAGCTCCCAGAGTTCAATACATCATACTCGACCCTCATAAGAGGGTCTCTAAACGACACCAAGTCGTTCTCGGAAAGTCAGGAATTTGACCTTTCCTAGGGGCTTTGTCAAGATGTCGACAACATGTTCATCTGTATCGATATGTTGGAGCCTTATTGCTTCTCATTGCACCATATCTCGAATATAGTGGTACCTGATATCGATATGCTTGGAGCGATCATGAAATACAGGATTCTCTGATAAACAGATCCCGCTCTGGTTGTCACACAAGATCACGGTGGTATCCAATGTAAATCCAAACAACTCACTGAAGAGCTTTCACAACCAGACTGCCTCACAGGAGGCCATGCTAGAAACAATGTACTCTGTCTCGGCAGTGCTCAAAGCCACCGACTTTTGCTTCTTGCTCATCCAGGATATCGAGGCAGATCCCAAAGAGAAACAACACCTGGAAATGCTCTTTCGGTCCACCACACTGCCTGCCCAATCAACATCAGTATACCCAGGTAGTCTCACATCTCCGACAGTGTATCTCAACCCATGAGTGATTGTGCCACAAAGATATCTCAACAGATTCTTGGCACCAATCCAATGTGAGTGGTGAGGCTCAACCATATGTTGACTCAATGTGTTGATTGCAAAGCATATATTCGGATGGGAGTTCACCAAGAACATTAATGCTCTGACGAGTTGACGATACTCGGTAGTAAAATAGGTCCAGCAGCACTACCGCTTAACTTCTTGTATTCAAGTTCCATCGGGGTAGTTACGGGCTTGCAGTCCAACATGCCGAATCTCTCCAATATCTTCACCACATATTTTCCTTGAAATAGGAAAATCTCACCTGGTTTTTTCCAGACTTCCAGTCCTAGGAAATAGTGCATAAGTCCTAGGTCTTTCATCTCGAACTCAGAAGCCATCTCCCTCTTACATTCATGAATGAGAGGGTCTACACCTGTTAGAAAAAGGTCGTCAACATATAGCACTAGTATGAGAGGCTTCTCATCTATAACCTTAAAGTAAAGGTTAGGGTCAGCGTCACTCCTAGTGAATCCCAACTTCATCAAGTAGTTATCGATCCTCTCATACCATGCTCGGGGTGCTTGCCTTAGCCCATAGAGGGCCTTTTTCAACCTGCACACATGAGATTCTCGATCATAAATCTCAAATCCTTCAGGTTTCTCCACATAGACCTCCTCTTTGATCGAACCATGTAAGAACACAGTCTTGACATCCATCTGATGTAGGTTCCATCCTTGCGAAGCAGCGGGGGCTATGATCGAGCAGATGGTGGTATATCAGGCAACAGGTGCAAATATCTCGTCATAGTCTATACCTTCCTCTTGGGAGAAGCCACGAGTGATAAAATGAGCCTTATACTTTTTCGTACTTCCATCAACTGCATGCTTTATCTTGTAAAGCCATTTTGAAGTGACAACTGCTTTGCCCTGGGATCTGGGGACCACATCCCAAACATCGTTTTTCATAATGGACCCACATTCCTCGGTCATAACATCCTTCCATACTTGATGTTTGACAGTATCTGTGAATGACGAAGGCTCGTTTTGGATGATCGTGATCATGATGGTCAGGTATCCCTGATACCTGTTTGGCTTCTTACTTTCACGGAAGGTTGCTCTGGGTGCAATGTGTCCTTCAGCATCATCAAGTGTCTCCCTAAGCCATGAAGGCCTCTTCCTAGAAGAGGAAGGCTCTTGCAGAGGAGGATCAATAGGATCCATAGGTTCTTCCACATCGGGCATCGTCTCATCTTCCTTTTCCTTCGGTTCCCCGATGTCAACTTCTTTAGATCCCCTTAAAGTAGGAAGATTGTCTACTTTGCTAAGAGCCATATCTTCGTCAAAGGTGACATCATGACTAATCTCGACTTCCCTTTGACCAGCTACATAAATTCTATAGCCCTTAGTAATTTCGCCATAGCCCACGAAGATTCCTTTCTTTCCAGATGCACCCAATTTATTCCTTTTCTCTTTAGGCACATGAAAATATACATGGCTTCCAAAAATTCTAGAATGAGATACGTCAGGTTTCTTACTGGTGAACATTTCTTTGGGAGTCTTGGAACCCAGTGCTTGATCAGGGCATCGATTTTATACATATACGACAGTATTTGCAACTTCATCCCATAGAAAATTTGGAAGTCTTTGATCATGGAGCATAGCACGGACAACTTCCACAATTGTACGATTCTTCCTTTCAGCCACACCATTCTGCTCAGGAGTATATGGTGTAGTAGTCTCCCTTTTAATGTCAGCCTCTTTGCAAAAGTCATGAAATTCATTGGATTCATATTTAGTCCCATTGTCAGTCCTTAAGGTCTTGATCTTCTTTTTGGTTTGATTCCTGATGAAGGCTTTGAAGTGTCGAAACAAGAGAACACTTCATCCTTGTTTTTCAAGAAGTATCCAAGTCTTGCGAGAATAATCATCTGTAAAAGTGAGGTAATATAAATATCCTCCCAAGGAGTTCACAGGCATCATACTGGATATGTTTGAGTGAATCAACTGCAATATATCGGAGGTATTGCTTTGGCTGGAGGGGAATGGTTCCCTTTTGAGCTTTCCTTCAGCACATCCTGGACATACACCTTCTTGCTCTAATATGAACTTGGGCATCCTGGTCACCATTTTTCTTACATCGGGTAGAGCTTTATAATGAAGGTGAGCAAACCTCCACTGCCATAGTTCGGACTGAAGAGATGTGTCACAAGACATGACACCCAGCGGACTTCCTTCAACTTGATATAATGAATCAACTCGAAACCCAAGAGTAAAAGCATCTTTAAAGTTCTTTTTCCATACACGTACCTTGCCATCGCTGAAAGCCATCTTGTAACCTTTGTCTTCCATTGCCGAAATGGACACCAGGTTCTTTTTGAGATCAGGTACATATAATAGATCTTGCAAGTGGATGGTATTACCCTGATTCAATTGAAGAGTCACATCTCCTACGCCTTTCATGGGATATTTTGAATTATTTCCAAGAACAATTTCCAGGTTGGTTTCCTTCTCTATCAGATTATAGAGAGCTTCTTTGTAACCAGTGAAGTGCCTTGAGGCACCATTATCAGTAAGCCAATTTCCTAGCGAGTCTGGGGGAGTAGTAGTAGATAGAGCCGCTGGTAGATAATATTCATCTTGCTTATTGTTAACAGTGTTAGATTCATACCTGGAATTTCTTGCCTTCTTGAATGGTTGTCCTCTTCCTTGATTTCCGACACTTCTTTTACCTCTGCCAATTGACCTACCATTCCTTGGATTGCCTTGAGAGGGATTTTGATCATCGTCCCAGTGTGAATACCTTTTATCAGGGCACTCCCTTGCATAGTGACCCGTTTTATTGCAATTGCAACATCGTCCTTTTCTTCCACCCTTTGGTCCAGCCTTTCCTTTGAATTTAGCCCCGAAATTGTTTCTTCTTTTAGTATGAGAAGAAAAGGCAGAGGGATGACCTTTAATTATGGGCATTTCTTGCTCTTCTATCCTTGTTTCTTCTTGAATGCATCTGGCCATTAATTCCTCAAATCCAAGAATTACGTTATTGTTGAGAAGAGTCGTCTTGAATATATACCATTCATATGGCAGTCCTCCAAGAGTTGTGAGTGTCATTTCCCTATCAGGAATTACTTCCCCAATAGATAGGAGATCGTTCTTGATCTCGGTGATCCTTAAGAAATATGCTTGCATTCTCTCATCTTTTCCCTTCTTAATTTCCTTCAACTTATTTCTAAGAAACAAGACTTGATTTGCATCATTAACTTAAATAAACTCACCGGTCTATCGTAGATTTCTTTGGAAGTGTTCAGCTCAGAAACATAGGCCACCAAGCGCTTGTCGATAGAGTCCTGGATGATCTTCCTTGCTTTGACTTCTCCCTTGGTCCATTTTTTCCTAGCAGCAGCGGATGCATTTGATGGAGGCTCAACAATCCCGCCTCTCACATGGTCCAGCACTTCCTGCTCTTCTAATGTTAGATCAAGAGACATCTTCCATCCACGATAGTCAGACTTCTCACAGAGTTTGTCTTCAGCAGAGAAGTGTGTTGAGGACCCCATGATTTCTTTAAATAGCCTTTCCAACCTTCTCTTCGATGATTGCTCTTGCTCTTGCTTGGGCTTTGTCTTCATCTCAGCTCTGATACCATGTTAAATTATGGTATGTTGTATGCTTAAAGCAGTTTACTTATTTTTCTTCTTATTAGCCACAGATTAGCAATCACATATACATTAAGTAAAGTGCAGATAAAACATTAAGTGATCAACTGAAAACAAACCAAGACAAGAGACACAAGATGTGGTGGCTAGCCAGGGACAAACCCCAATGTGGGGAAACCCTCTGATCAAATCTTCTTTTATCTTCAACAATTCAGCAAAGAGAAATAGTACAAAATCCGAGTTCTATAATTTTATATCAGCCGCAACAAACGCCAAATCAGCGAAGTCAAACTTGGTCAAACTAGTTGAAATTGACCTCTAAAATGCTTGGTCAATTTCCGGTCAACTTGTCCTCGAACAGCTTGAAGAAACAACCTTGGAACAACCCCAAAAGTACAGTCAATTTGCAGATTTCTGAAGTCAACTGCAGCCCTAAACTAGGGCAGTAAACACTGACCAAACCAGAGGTCAGATTGCCTCGTTTTTCATGCCAAAAATTGCGGCCTACCTAGGAGAGGCAACCACACCCAATCCGCACTCTGGAAGGTCAACGTTGGTCAAAGATATAACCGGCTGCCCTAGCGTCCTTCTTTCTGCGTCTTCCTTGCCCTAAGACGTCTTCCTTTCAGCCACACATGAGAGAGAGAGAGAGGCTCCTTTTATGCGTAGGAGAGAAAGAGAGAAGAGTGAATGAATTATCCAAATGAGGAGAATGCTCCTTGTATTTATATGCAAACGTTGAGGATGAATAGACGTGATTGTTGGGCTTCTGAGCCTACATAAGTTTGCTAGCCGACCTTGACAATTTGTCCATAATCAAAATAAATTCATATATCCATAAATACTTATCGGAATCGGATGATCTTTAGATCAATCCTACACCTCTCGATGAGAGGAATCTAGGAAAAATATCAGAAGCCATAAATAAGGTGTTCCACATGGATTTTGGCCCTAGTTGTCAATTTTAACATCCTCCAAGCACCAAGTCAGCCAACCAAGAAGCTCTTCCAATTAGGTAAGATATTAACTAAGTCAACAAGGGTCAATTCTCCTTCAACCAACTTCCAACTTCAACTTCGGCCCCCATCTTCGAACCTGCAACTTTGACCTGCAATTTTCAGCCTCATAATTGTTGCAAAAACCCTAGTCTTTTCACACATGTGACAATAATGCCCAAAAACAAATTTTCCTTTCTTTTCTTGAATTCTCCTTACTTCCTTGACGTTCGATTTTGCTTCCTTAATCTTCCCAGCTTCAAATCGAACTTCTTCTTGAGAGATTTAATTGGTGTGCAAATGAGGTCGAATCTGCTTCTATTTATAGGGCTTTCCATGAGGTTGAATACCCTTCTGTAGGCCGACTTCTTGTTGGCAAGGCCGACTTGTGCTAGGAGGCTTGTAGGACTTTCTAGACTCATAATTAATACCTTTTTTCATGTTACAACTTTCCTAATAGGGTCTTATACAAATGATAAAGACTCTTTTGACTCAAGACAAATATTATTTTGACATGACAAACCCTAGAAGCATGAAGAACATGCTTGATCTAGATGACCATCAAAATGAAGCATGAAACCCATGCTCAAAAATAATATTTTTCTTTCTTCTTCTTTTTCTTGTAGCGTAAGATATACATAATGATTTGAGTACATAGACAATTATGAAGACCGAAACTAGTTACATTTTCCAACACCCATTCTCAACTAGGGAGGTATTCATAATTGTACACCCGATACAAGGATATTTTCAAACTGAAGAGTTCTCATAAGGATATTCAGATTGGTAAGCCATCTTTTAAGCATCAACATCATGACCAACATTGTCAACATAGCAAGGCCTTAACTTGACAAGTTCTTTCTCATACAAGAGCACAATGCTAGGAGGCTTTACGTGAGATACCACACTACCTCTTCAAGGTACATACCCCATTCGGATGTTCACTAGGTATGTCCTTTTAGGACTATTCTTATCTTGGATTCCCAATCCTCAAAAAATATCGGTCCTCTTCGACCACTCTTTTCTTGGATATCTGTCCAATCCTCAAAGAGTGTCGGTCCACTTCCTATATTGGATTTTCTCTCCTCAAGGAAATCATAGATTCTTATCCAATCCTCCATCCACCATTCTTTCTCCATGGCCTTCACTTAGATGTATGGTTGTTAGTCTTGGCCTAGTGCATGACACATGAAGAAGAGAATACAAATGTGATGTTTATCATCACTCCCTCTCAACTAGAGAGGATATCCCTATTCTTGATTTAAGGAATAGATCCTTGCTCCTTTACAAATATTAAGGAGACTTCATACTCCCTCTAAAGCATAGAGGAGATTCTCACTTCCTTTCAATTGGGAAGTCATAACCACAAGCTCTCTAGCTTGTTTTCTTGAGTGTATCAGCTACCAGTTCTTCATGGAGATAGCTACATGGTTCCTTCTTTCCTCTGTATCTCATCATATTGAGCTTTCTTACTTCCTGAATGTTGTAGAGTCATCTTCTCCCTTCAATTTTGTGACAAGATTCATGCCATCAATCTTGCGTATCACTTTCCTCTAGTCATCATCAATGAAGGCATTATATTGAGCCTTATTAATCTTCAAGCTAGTCATAGCTTCCTCTAAACATGAAAGTGATCTTTGTTGATGTAGGAACATGAACATTAGGTTATCTTCTTATACTGCTACCTTTCAATTCCAAGATGACGATATAAACATTTTGAGTTCACAATCTTTTAAGTATTACCGAAAATAGTCACTCAAGCCATATGTTCTTTGAATCGAGTTTTAACACCAACAATTGAACTTGCCTCAACTGTCATTATGTATTTCTGCAACATGATTCTAGGTAGCAAAACAATGTCAATTAGAGAACCAAAATATTAAATATCATGATTACCTTATCATGATGGCCTTTTTCATCAAAGTATTTGCATATTTTTATCCTTTGAGATCAACATCCTTTCATATGATCCATTTCCACATTGTACAAGAGTCCTTCTCCATGCATCCATTTCAATCAAGGTACCCATGGATCAAGTTGATTTGTGAGCTACAAAATATTCCTTGGAGTTGTCATTGTTAACTCCATTTCTTTCTTTTAGAGACCATACTTGATTTTGATCAATATTGTTATATTTATGCCATGCAATCTTGTTTGAGAGTATTGATCTCTAGTTATGGCAAAAAGCATGTCAAATTTCTTCTTTCAAGCATCATGTAACCATATGGAAGACTTACCAAGCATACTTTTATAACGAACTCTTTATGAGGGATTCTTATAGATATGAACCCTACCCTAGAGGAGAGTTTCTTAAAATATGCATACCTTTGCTTCCATACAATCATCTAGCCATCCTTTCTTGAATGAGGCTGCTTCTTAAACCCGTCAAAGATAGGTTCCTTCTCCTAGGAGTAGAAAGACTTTCATTATGCCCTTCACACTGCAACTCAACCATCTGCATTCCTTCATCCTTCAGAAGTATTGTTTCCATACTAGATGGAATATATACTAGTCATTTCATAATGCTTTTTCCAAGAACCTTCCAAAATGATAGTTCTTATAGGATCTTGATGATCCCTCTTTGCAAAATGACTACCTCTAACATGATGTTAGAAAATGTTTGGATAAAAAATAATATGCTTCTAATTCCTTTTAAACTAGATGATATTTCCCAAAGCAATTAATTGAGTAGATTCTAATTTCTCTACTATCATATGCTTCTATCTATGATGCCATTCTTTTACAAAAATCAAGACTTCTTCTAGAGAATGTAACAATGCATGCTACTCTACTTTCTACTTAATAAAAGAAAGAAAAATTTCATAAAGAACCTGATGTCTATGGAGCTTCCTTCAATAGTAAAGATCCTTGGGATCTTCTCCTTTCGACTTCTTCTTAGTTTCTCCCTTTTCTTCAGGTATATGGGCTTTACTTCTTTCCTTTTTTTTGTTATTTTTCTTGTTTGGGCAATCCCTCTTAAAGTGTCCATACCCATTGCATCTGAAGCATTGAATCTTGGACATATCTGTCTTTCTTTTGGACTTTCAAAACTTCCCTTTCTTCAACTTATTGGATCTTGCAATAAAGGCTTGAGACTTTTCATTTGATTTGGTGTCATCCTTTGACTTGATCCTAGATTCTTCCAAGATACATTTAATAAGATTGCAAAGCATTTAATACACAAATGGTCATTTTAGAATCGGAAACAATCTCTCCAAGCCTTTGCAATTGATCCCTTATTTGTGAGATCTTCGTAAGTTAAGTGGCCATGTATTTATCCTTTGATCTCCTTATTCTATATAGTTGATTCCTCAAGGATATTTTCTGGCCTAATGTACTTATAGAGTACAATTTTACCAACTTATCATACATAGCCTTGGATGTCTTGAAATCAACAACAAAGGGAACAAGATGATCTTTTATAGATTCAACAATGATTCTTTGTGCCCTTACTTCTCCTTTCTTGTTTTTTGCTAACTCTTGAGTATTCTCTTTTTATGGTACAATTACTTCACCAAGGACATATTCCATGACTTCATTTTTTGTGAGTTCCAAGTCAATCCTCTTCTTCCATGCTAGGAAGTTTGCTGATCCAACGAGCTTGTTGCTTTCCTTGCAAAATGTAGCCATATGATCTGAAAATTGAGAGGCATAGAAGACAATATAACACTTACTTGTCAACCAAGAGTCCTCCTTTTTGATGGTGGTTCCAATCTTGATGTTTTCAAGACCTTCAAGAATACTTCAAAGATGCCCTAGAATGATGACTTCTAGGATTCCTTAAACAATGGTGTCTTTGATCAACGTCAAGGAGTTTTTGATTTTTCTGAATCTAACACATAAAAAATTCTTCCTGCATTATTTGGTTTATTTCACCTACCTGTTTATTCCTTAACAAGTTGTTTAACCATATAAGTACTGAAAATAAACACAAATGCAGTTTCAACTCATATACAGATCATCAACTGAAATGATAGACAAACGCAAGGGACACCATTATTTTTGGACAATCGTTCTTGGAAAAACCCAACTTGGGAAAACTGGTGCAACAGTTCTGAGGGTTTTATTTTTAAGCAGCTTTATTAAGTGCAACTAGGGTGCTAAACTGGCTCACCCAACAAAGATTTCTATTTAGCAGTAATACCTCTTCTCGGAAGCAGATATTCAGCTTCTTAGCACTAGTCTGCCCCACGAAAATCCTTCCAGCACTTCTCCAAGGCCCTGCGTCAGCCTTGTTGGCCTCTGCATAGCTTTGGAACCCCATGCGTAAGCCCTCTGCCTCTTTGCATCATCTCTCTAGCCTTTGGAATCACCCACACAGGGCCTGCTAGCCTTTGCGCAGTCTCTAGTTGTCTTTGCGTGGCTCTTGCTGGCTCTGCTTAGCCTCCTCAATCACTGCGCTGGCCCTCTGGCACTATCTCTGCCTCTTTTCTATGCACTCACTGCCCCTCGTTGCAACTCAGATCACTTGTTTGAATTTTCTCAGCAAACCCTACTCTAGAAAATCGAACTCACTGATTAATCTTGGTGTATCTCCAACTAACCCTCAAGCCGCCTCTTATACTTTTCCTGTTGAGTCTTCAACGACTGAGATTAAGTCTCTAATCAACGACTGAGATTAAGTCTCTAATCAACGTCTGAGATTAGATTTGGCTTGATCCATGTCATTTAGAGAGATTTTGTCTAAAATGGGTTTTTTTTAGCTTTTGAAACATCGCAGAACAAAAGTTATAGTGAAAATTACACAACCACCTATTTGGAGCAGCGAAACCCTATAATCCAAAGCTCTGATACCAAATGTTATGAATCCAGCTCACAAAAAGATAGAAAAGATAGATCAACACCTTAGAAATAATCCTCTTCAAGGGGGAAACCTCCTTTACATTACACAAATGAATAATTTTTAGATGATTCAAATGACAAAACCTCCTTTCTATATATAGGAGTCTAAGGGTCACAATATAACCAAAGCCGACCTAACAATAATAATATAAAGGCACAATAATAACAATATGGGGACAATAGGGGCACAACAATAACAATAAGGGATACAACGAAAATAGTAATGGGGGAATCACTAGTATTATAGGGACCTAAAAATCAACTACGCACTGAGATACATTACCTGGAATTTGAGGCTACATGGATATACTGATGCTAACTAGGTTGGCCGTTTGGTGGATTGTAAGAGTACATCTAGATGTTGCTTCTCATTAGGGGTCTACTTCAATTTCTTTGACGAGTAGGAATAAAAAATTGATTTCTCTAAGCATCACCGAGGCCGAATACATTGTAGCTAGTATGGCCTGTTGTGAGGCTGTTTGGTTGAGGAAGCTATTTAGTGAGCTATTTGAGAACGTGATAGATAACACCATGATATTCTGCCACAACCAGAATGGGGTTCATCTTTTAGAGAATCTTGTGTTCTATGACCACTCCATGTACATTGATATCAGGTACCACTTTATCCGAGATATGGTACAATAGGGAGCAATAAGGTTCCAAGCCATTAGGACTGATGAGCACGTCACAGACAACCTCATGAAGACATTAGTGAAGGTAAAATTATTAGCCTTTTGAGAGAGACTTGGAGTCATGGAAATACCCTCCCATGAGAGTCCTACTTGAATTGGAAATTGAGCTCTGGGAGTTCCTGGGGGCTTCGGGTACTTCGTAGAGCTATGAGTGACCATAGGGTGAGTGGTTCACCTTTCCCTTTTAGTGCAATGTGTACAAGGTGGGTGGTTCAACTTCCCCTATGATACCCCATGATGGTTAACATGTGTGTAGGGTGAGTGGTTCACCTTCCCCTACGATTGACATGCATAGGATGAGTGGTTCACCTTCTCCTATTGTATATGAGCAGGATGAGTGGTTCACCTTCTACTATTGATGCCCCATCATAAACCCTACCCATGTAGTCTGAGACTCATGGGAAGTACCTCTCATCTGGCCAATGAGTTGGGAAAAGTGGATAGGGACCATAGCACTACCGATGGACGCATTGTATACTTTTGTACTCCCTACGTATAGGATGCATGGTGTTCAACAATATGATCCGGGATCAAGTCTGATTGAGGTTCTACCTCTGGACTTACTTTTGTCAATGGAGAGTGGTAAGGTCTTGTGACTTACTCTCGATTGATTCTTTTTCATTATTCATATAAGTGTTCAACGGAGTAGAGATGGGATGAGATATAGAGATGGTACATGATGAAAGGATGGCATGATGATCGATGATGGTGGATGGATTGGCAAGTGGAATTCTCCCTAGTTGAGAGGGAGTGTTAAAGTTGGGAACTAGGGCCAAATTACATTTTGTACAACTCATTTGATGGAGATGATGATTACATTGAATTCCTCTTTTCTATTGGACCAAATTGATATAAAGATCATCTAATTTGAACAAGCATAAATGTGTTTTTGAATTTATGCCTACACATGTGTAAATTTTTCAGGTAAGCCACATCATCATGTAAGCTCATGAAACCCAAGTGACATGTCACTTCACCCTCAATGACTTGTATAAATAGAAGTGACCTCTCATCTCATTTGGAACCATCATCACTCACACATTCTTCTCTCTCCTTCTCTGATTGGTTTGTATAACTATTGGGCATTCTCTTTCTCTCGCACATGTGGCAAGGAGGACGAGTTTTAGATATAAATATAGGGCCAAAAAGTTCAAGAGTTGATTGAATTTTGACTAGCATTGACCGACGACTATTTGACCAAGTTCGATTCCGATTTTGGAGGGTTTGAATTTCTTGACCAACCCGCATTGATTGGCAAGAAAACCGAGATTTTATGGGTTGTTTGACCTGCGTTGACAGTACGGTTGGCTTCAGGTTAACCAAGTTTGACCGCAAATCTTATGATTGTTTTGGGTTGAATTTGACGACTGTTGGAGGCCGAGTTTGACTTCCTTTAATCGAGCTTCAAAGGAGAAGCTTTTTCTATTGCGTTGACCATATTTGGCTTTTTGGTTAGGGATGAATTTGACTGCAGATTTGACAGGGTTGTTTTGGCTTTGATTTGGCAAGTCAACTTTTATTTTTTGTACTCTTTCTCTCTGTTGAACATTTGATATAATAATAAGAATAATTGATCAAAGGGTTTTCCCCACATTGGGGTTTTCCCCTAGCATTTGCCAAATCTGGTGTCCTCTTGTCTTTGCTTGTCTTCTACATTTTAATTTATGTTCTATCTACAATTACTGTCAATATGATTTATGGTTAATGTGATTGCTATTGGAAAACTAATTTGGAAATTTTCATTGGGCTGCTAAAGGAACATTGAAGTAATTGTGCTAATGATGATGAATTTAAGACATAAGTACATGGACGAAAATTTTAAGAGTGGACTGAAGTTTGACCAGGGACTATTTGACCAATTTTGACTATGATTTTGGAGGGTTTGACTATGTTTTACCGGGACACATTGATTGGCACAAAAACCGAGATTTTTGGGCTGTTTGACCTACATTGACCGTAAGGTTGACTTCATGTTGACCAAGTTTGCCTGCAAATTTTAGGAATTTTTTGGGTTGACTTTGACCATTGCTGGAGGTTGATTTGACTTCCTTTGACCAATCTTCAAAGGGGGAGTTTTGCTGCTACGTTGACCATATTTGACTTTTTGGTTAGGGATGAATTTGACCACAGTTGACTACAAATTTGACAGGGTTGTTTTGACTTTGATTTGGTAAGTGTTTTGGAGAATTTGGTATCTATGGATAAATACTAATTCCCTAGATAAGTAGCTGTATCTAGAACAACAATTTAAAGTGTTTTAGACTTTTCCTATAAGCAATAGATAAGATGAGAAGATAAGAAGACCTACTTGTAGTTCCACTTTCCTCTCGTCTCCCTTGTATCGATATTGTTGCTCCTTCCTGTACTTAATATGCTTGAGCAGTACCCTGTAAACACAATAGAAAACAAAGAACTGATCAAAGCACACAATCTATTGAATATAAGTGAAAGGAATCAGATACAATTTACACATATAAGCATTATGAAACAATATAAACATATGGAAAAAATGTTCAAACACTTTATTAGATAGAAGAAGGAATTACAACCATTTGTGTCTGATTCAAAGCCATTCCTCCAGCTTGGATCCCATCCACATCACATCAAAAGCATGACAAACTTGTAGCATTACAATACTTGCTTCAAAGCCAAATCTCATAGTAGCATTATCTCCTTACAATTCAACATAATCAAGCCCCTGATCACTTAGATGAGTGGTCAATTTATAGGAAGATGAAGGAGTTTTTGTCATAAATGGTGGCATTGAATGGCCTTCCATACTTAGAAT
>APFE030688968.1:64135-81400 GCA_000404065.3 Pinus taeda
CATTCAAAGGGGTGACTTGTTTAGGGCATGAAGCAACTGAAATTAGGGTTTGATGAGCCCTAAAACACTAATCTGGATGTTGGGATTTGATGTGCCCAAATGGATCTGTAACAGTTGCCCCTAAAGCATGAAGTTGGAAAAATGCCAATGTCGAATGAAATGCTTTACGATGTGATGAGGAGGTATCAAAGTGGAAGGTAACCTGCATCAATTACAATACATATATCATGATATTTGATTTTACATGAATTTCTGAGGGAAGGCATACCCATTCTCAGCTTATAAACTTTCATTACATGTACATATACAATTGTCTACAGATATAGACCCATGATCAAAATGATCATCAATGTAAAGCCATTGTACATATGATTTAGTACTCCTGAAATCGCAGCCCGGATGGATGAAACTAGATCCTGGGTCTTCTATCTCGTTCAATCATTCGCTCAAGTATGAGTCTAACCATGGGAATATGTAATCTGAAGTCGAACATGGGAAGACACCATCTGATTACCAGCCAATGATGTAAGTTGTTAACAGATGCGAGAGAAATCACCGATAATGATAATGATCCTCAAGGTACTGCAGTACATTCTGCATGGTATGAATGGATGATTTGATGTCGAACACCATACAAAGTCTTTCGGTCGAAAGCCATTGATGTATGCCTATCGTCAGAAGCGAGAAACCTGCCATTGATGCATGCAAGCCTTAAGGTACTGAAAGGGTGCTTCTAAGTCAACTTCTTGGATAATGATCTGATGTCGACAAGAAGTGACTCTTATAGGAGGGCCTTGATGTATCCCACATCAACGACATGAAATGAGTGTAGTTATTTTAGAGATGGAATTTGACTAACGACACAAGGTTTAGGAATGGCGGTCATGAAAATGAAGGTTTATGGAATTGTAAAGGATGACTTCTCTTGAACATAGCGACGACATTGAATGAATTGACAACATTGACCCAAAACCAAAAGTGATGGATGGTGTGATAGACCATAGGTATGATAACCATCAAGTAGATAACCCAACCCAAATAGTTTGAATGAATTGGTAGCATTGACCCAAAACCAAAAGTGATGGATGGTGTGATAGACCATTGGTATGATAATTGTCAAGCAGATAACCCAACCCAAATAGTCATGAGATGAACTGAAAGTGTCATGTTCAAGAGTGACCTGCTACCATAAAGTGGTTTTCCCTAGTCATTACTGACCAATACCTCTTTATTTTTATCAATCTTGAGGAGGATAACATATGCTTGTTGTATAATTCCATCCTTTAGGTGAATCCATCACTATTTGATGTTTTAACGAGTCTAGCAAAGGTGAAACTCAGTCTTGTCTACATGGACAAGTTTGTTGCTATTTGATGTTTTAACGAGTTTACTGACAAAGATAACTCGGTCCTTTTCATGTTTAGAGATTTTGAAAAGGGACAAAAAAGAAAAATCCAAATGTTCTTTTTCATACATTAATCTGTCAAGCCCGAAAAAGCGTAAAATAATACAAGAGAGATATCATTTCCAATCCGTTAACGAGCTGGAAAGGACAAGTGCTCGACAATATTTTCATGTTTAGAGAGTCTGAAAAGAGCTTAAAGAGGACTCCATTTTGAGGAACGAGTGGTGTCTAACGTAGCAATTGGTTCTGGTGATGTTGGAACTTCTCAAAACATGATGATTTCTATGAAGAGACTGGCTAATAAGACCGCTCATTGCAATTGCTCCTAAAAAGGGGCAAAAACAACCAAGTGAAAGCGTATGATTGGCCAAAGGGATGGTGTAGATGGGATGAAACAACCAAGGCTCATTCGATGAAAGAGGCTGATAGAATGGTAATCATGAGGGTTAAAAATGGAAATGGGTTCAATTTTACACAAGTTTGAACCATAGGGAACTATGCTTGGATTCAATTTCATGTTTACACAAGATTGAAACGAAAAACTATGCTTGGATTTAGTTTCATTTTTACACAAGCTTAAAACGAAAAAACTATGCTTGAATTCAGTTTCATTTTTACACAAGCTCAAACTGAAAAATTATGCTTGGATTCAGTTTACATGCCCCCAACATGATGAAAGGGAAAGTCTCCAGTAACTAGATGGAAGTCGCTGTGGTGAAGCAGGACGATTATCCAACACCTTTTTGGCTTCATCTAGATAGGGATAAAGGTGAATGGGGTGATTCCCTTCACATAACCTATAGGGAAACTTAATTTTACCGCTAAGTGCATGCCCCCCAAGCTTCATTACATTCACCTAAGTAGATTACACGTGGCTATCAAGTGGATGGAATGAAGGTTCTTTTATGAGATCAAGTGAAAGACTCGATTGGGATTTTAAGAGATCTAATCAAAGACTCGAATTGGAACTTTTCTCTAGGGGACCTTGTTTCATTTTTTATTTAGTTTGACACAAGACAAGGAACTATGCTCATAGGATCTGTTTCATTTTTTAATAAGGTTGACACAGTAAAAGAACTATCCTCATGGACCTGTTTCATTTTTTAATGAGGTTGACACAGTAAAAGAACCATTCTCATATCCTTGGTTTCCCTTTTTAACGAGTTTGACACAAGACAAGGAACTATCCTCGTATCCTTGGCTTCATTTTTTAACAAGGTTGACACAAGACAATGAACTATCCTCATGGGAGCTGTTTCATTTTTTAATAAGGTTGACATAGTAAAAGAACTATCCTCATATTCCTTCTTTCATTTTTTAACGAGGTTGACACAAGACAAAGAACTATCCTCATATTCCTTGTTTCATTTTTTAACGAGGTTGACAGAAGATAATGAACTATCCTCATATTCCTTGTTTCATTTTTTAACGACATTGACACAAGACTAGGAACTATCCTCATATCCTTGGTTTCATTTTTTAATGAGGTTGACATAAGACATGGAACTATCCTCATTGGCATGTTTCATTTTTTAATGAGGTTGACACAGTAAAAGAAATATCCTCACGTTCCTCATTCACGACCCATAAGAGGTCATGAAGGAGAGATATGGTTCCAATGACCCTAGTACATGATGTACAACATCATTGAATTGATCGTCAATTGATGTAAGCATCGAATGGGTTACCACATAATTGATCTGTTGTGGAGATGATACCATTGGTACAAAAGGACAATTTAGGGAAGATGGTTGATTGGAAGCCATATTTGGACCGGGAAATGAAAGATGGTCAACAATGACAATTTTGCCTTCATGCGGGAAACAAATCACTCAAAAGAGTGTTGAAACAATAGCTCCCAGGTCATAAACATAGTCACACCCTAGAAGTAAATTGTAATCTAAAGGGCCTGGGACTATCATCACATTTAGATAAATGATTTTTCCTCCCAAAGTAATAGGCAACTGAGGAAGGATCCCTAATGGTTGACTGGTTCCTTTGTTAAAAGATAATAGATTCTGGGTAACAGGCACATGTGGCAACGAACCGAGCACTTGCCATGCAGTTGAGGAAAGCTACTCACAGATGAACCGTCATCTGTAATGGTTCCCGATACAATCATATTACAAACTTGTACTATGATTTGGAAAGGCACATAAGAAGGAAGACGGAACACTGCCGGTCGATTCCAATCAAAGGAAGTGACCAGACTACTTGGAGGGGGTACCATAGAAATGGGAGAATTAACCCCTTGAGTTACAAGAGTGGGAGGATTTTCCTCCTGTCTTGATGGAATAGGAGGACTACCCCCAAGCTCATTAGAATCTGAAGAAACAAAAAGAACATGAGTGGTATCATACTCACTCTCTTCGGGAAAGGTACGATTAACTAAAGGTGAAATCGAGTCAACTATTTGCTTGACCTGTTGATTTCGGTTATGTATAGACTCATAGGATTCACTTTCAAAGAGTGTGGGTTTGAACAACGGTTGATTTTGGTCAGTCAATTCATCAACTAGTGAAGGATTGAGGGAGGGTTTCCTATAACCAAATGGAAGTCGCTACGGTGAAGTAGGACAGTTGTCCAACACTCTTTTGGCTTCATCCAGATAGGGACAAAGGTGAATGGGGTGATTCCATTCACATAACCTACAGGGAAACTTAACTTTAACCTTTCTTCCATGAACTTTACTACGACTAGTTGATGGTGTGTTACCAGCATGATCTCCAGAAGTTGATGACACATGATGATGTGAACGAGAAGACCATTCTTCTAAGATCTGAGGAATATTAGGACAATTTTGAAGAAGATGGTCTCCCACACAAAGTTTGCATGGATATCAAACTTTGTGAGGCTTGATGGATGGTTTCTCATTAGATGTTGCATTCAAAGCAATGGTTGCTTGGTTTCCCCTCTGCTGAATTTGCTTCTCCTTATTCTTCTTCCCTTTCTTCTTCTTCTTAGCCACCTGGTTACTAGTACCAATACTTTCACCGGGTGAAGAGGAAGAAGGGGAGGAAGAAACAATCAAGGAAGAAGGCAAAGGGTCAACTTTAGGATCAATTGGAGGTTGATTTTTTCCAGTTGGAGGTGTACTTGATTACGGAGAAATCATGACACTTTGAACCAAGGAGGTTGAAAACAACTATACTGGCAAGCCAATGGTAAATCTCAGTAGGGAAAATGTAGCCTTATAAGGCGCACCAATATTTCTGAAAGGAGGAAAAGGACCAGGATTCCCATCAAAAGGAATTCCTTGATCGGTGGACTCTAGATTTGTCGCCATATGTTTCAACCTAAGATCAACTAAGGAGTGAGCGTGGAGGATGCTATCCACAGTCAATTAATTTTATTTTAATCAAAGTAACATAACAAAACAAGAGAAGGATAATATAGGGAAAAGTTTTACCAAGCAACTGTGAACTGCAGAATACCTCCCGGTGAACCGAGAAGTACAGGTAGGAAACCCCCCCGAATGTTGTGTTCGGTGTATCACAGTGGACAAGGCAACCGACTTGGTTACCTAAGGATGGATAGAAACCTAGTGTTGTCCTCCCATATATACCTAAAGGTACATGGAGGCCTAGTCCGCATAAGCACTGTCTAATGCAAAACCGCACAGTGAGAGAATTCCCATATACTTTACATACTGTAACACCTCCCTATATACTCGAAGGTACGTGGAAAAGCTACAATATACTCATGTACGTGGAATGAGGTATCACACTCGGGATGTATTGCAGACAAGTTAGCAACATCTGCTTTGTTTTACGACACCGGAACACATTTCTAGCCTAGGACCACTAAATGTTTTTCATTAGGTGACAATGCTCCATTAGGTAAATTCAGATAAATTTTAAGTTGATATTCTTTAGAATTTGCCTTTCAAGGTTCACCATGTGATGTATGTTTGCAATTCCTAAAATGCAACTAATATGATAAGCATTATTTTCATTCAATTAAACAATGGAAACCTAAGCTAGTAGGGATAGAGCAATTAGATCTTTGACAAAGACCAAATAACACATCTAATGCAAATTCCTTAACTATTCCTTTCAAGCATTCACAAACTACAATATGAACGATGCAAGGTTTTCTTTTCAATTTCCTTAATGTGAATATGAACAAAAGGAAATATGCACATACAATCAATCAATCTTTAACAAGAACGAAGACTTTGACGATACTTCTGTTTCGAAGGAAAAGAAGACTTTACAACACTTTCTTTCGAACAAAGGTTAATCAACTATATTATAACTTTGACTATAGATTGATAATGACAAAGAAAACATTAAAGAAACATTAATCAATCAAATCAAAGTAGGGCTAGATAAGGAGATAGAAACTTGTTTTTTGAGACATGGCATTAATTGATCAATCAACAAGCAATCAAACAGAAGAAATTGGGAAAAAAATCAATCCAAAGGTGGGAATTTGACCTAAGGTGGATCAATGCAAGTCAAAGAGGGACTAACTGCGCTTCAGAGCACTATCTCTCACTTAAGGGTGCTTTCCAGAGCACTGTCCCGTTTCCGGGAAAACTAGTGTCTATTCAGATCTACTAGTCCCACTAAGATGGGTAGCTATCTTAGAAACAAACAATTCAAAGTAACTTGTGTTTTTCTTTATGGCAGATAGATAAGAAAGAAGAAGAGAGCACCAACCTTAACCTTTCGCTTGGCTCCTTGCTTGTTTCCTCTCTCCTTTGATAGAGCTTGCCACTCCTTTTTCACTTGTCCCGCTTCAAAGAACACCTGTAGAGGCAAAGCAACAAGAAACCATCAAAGCATAGAGCTCTATGATACCATAAACAATGTAGAATCAGAAGTACATTAACCATATAAATGCATACACAAATACAAGATTCAGAGATACACAAGTATATGGAGGAAAACTCAAATAACTTTATTGATAGAAGTAGAAGAGAGGATTACAACCCAGTTGTCTGATCTAGCATCATCCTCCCAGCATGAAAGCCCTCTTCACCTCATGAAATACTAGATCACCCAAAAATACAATTTCTCAAAGAGAAACCAATAGCACTTCCTTACAGATTACAAAATTCCAGCCTCTGGATCTCTAGGATGAAGGATCCATATATAGATATTTGCAAGGGGGTGAGTCAGCTTTTGGGTTTTTGATTAGTGTCATTTCACTGATATTTATTGGTTCCACTTGGATATTTCATGATCTCTTACTCATCCCTGGTCGCATTCAGAGAGGTAAGTGTCATATGAGAAGTTTCTAGAAGATTCTCTGGGTTTCCACTTAGCAAATTGTCTCTACCATTTGTCTACTCTCGCCCATCGCACCCTACAGAAGGCCTTTTCAGTATGCAGCGCACCTCCCATGTGTAATAGGTGAGATGCATTGCACTTTGACCAAGGAGCAGTTTGTATGGGTAAGTTTTGACCAGTTCTGAGTAGTTTTTCAGGTGGAACTTCTGGGAAATGATGTAATCAGTTGACCTTGATCCTTTAGGGTATGAAACAACACTTTTAGGGGTTTAAGATCCCTTGGTTTATCGACATATGTGATTGGGGTTGCCGTGCCCAAATATGTCTATAACAACAAGGTTCTTTTGGCTCTTACTGTTGACAATGAACTATAGCGAGGAGCCCTTTACCCACATCTGGGAGTGGAAGAGACGCTCCTCCTCCTCTGGATCGTTGGGTTCCTCCTTCTGGATCTTCATGGTGGCAACAGTGGTGTTGGGCTCCGCATTGATAATCTACCTCCCCTTGTCATTCCCCTTATCTAGTTTTGACTCAGAATTAGAACATGCATCTGATTCTGAAACATTTAGCTCGGCCACCAGTGACTGCTTGGCCCGACACTCACTTGTGTTGTGAGTGGAGCTCTTATGGAACTCACACCACTTTCCCGTGTCCCTTTTCGGTTTCACGGCACTGTTCTTTGCTTACAGCTTTGGTGGGTTGTCTTGGGCCACCCTACCTCGGCTTTATCCTTTGTTCTATGGTTTGGGGGCACCTTTCCCTTGTTTTGGATTCGTAGATCCAAAGTCTCTCTTCTTCTATTCAAACTTTTGCTCAACCTTGACAGCATACTGGTATTTCGTGCCAAGCGAGGAGATGTTCAGGAATTCTATTTCTTCCTGGATGTACTTGTGCAAGTAGCCATGGTATTTGAGTACCAAATGTTGCTCTGTATCCTTGATACCCAACTTTGTGCAAAGGGTATGGAAAATATTGGTAAACTCCGGCACGTCTTGGTCCCTTCCTTGCCATAGCGTGGTCCACTTTATGTATTGATCCTCATAGCTTTCGATAGGGTAATATTGCTCCTTGATGGCATCCCAGAATGATTTCCAAGTGGGTGCGGGTGAAAATAGTGAACCTGTACATTCATCCTTCTTCTCGTAGTAGGTTTCCCACCAATCCTTGACGTGGGGGGATTCTTTGAGAAGAGCGAAAATAATCTTTTCCCGACTGGAAAAATCACGAACAGAAAAATAACCCTCTAGCACATTTAACCATTTATCGACAGCACCTGCGTCTATCTGACCCTCGAATATGGGGATTTCAAAATTAACTTGTACCTTAAACAGTGTGGCATTTCCAGAGTTGCTATTGGAAGCCGATGTGTGGCCCCTAGGTAGCCACTGAAGGATCTGGGAAAAGTTGTCCATCAACGCGTTCCTTTATCACTCGAGGGCTTCTTCGAGCAAGATGTTGATAGGATCTCCTGCCCCCTCATCTTTCTTTCCATCTGCCATGGGAGGTCATTGGGATTTGCATGGCTTGTCTTGCAAAGGTTCGACCAACTCCAGCCCTAACTCCTTATAACCTGACCTCATTGGGGACATGCAAAGAAAAACAAAAAAGAAAAGCAGACCTTTCTAATACCACTGATCCAGATTTAAAGAAGAATGCAAAAAATTATAGAGATAACTGTAAACACAGAGATGCAGTGGAAATAATACTTCATTTCATTAATGTAAAATACTGAAATATGCTTACAAACAGGAATGGAAATAAACCAGCTAGGGAGATGGTAGCTTATCTCTGAGAAGAGATGTGGCGGCTACATGCCTCTGAACTGTCTTAGAATGAGGCTCAAGGGCCTCTTTATTATTGAACAATAAGAGCAAACCCTAAACAACCAAAACCGTAACCCGAGGAGATGTAACACCAATAGTTTATGGGCCCCGTTGGGGTGAGTTGGACAACCAACTTCCCGTTGTCACGAGTTGGTCATATTATCTCTGCTTGACGCGCATGATAGCCTGTTGGAAAGATCTCTCCAAGGACTACAACGGAAAAGATGATTTTAGATAGAAAATCATTGGCAGTAGATTTCCCAAAAAATGTCATTTAGGGCCTCAAAACGGCTCCTAAAGTTTAGGACCCGCAAAACTGCTAAAATAGTAAACTGTGCTATAATTAAGGAAACTGAAAGAAGCAGTGGTGGGGGTCCAAGTGGAATTGGAAAGTGGCCAGCAATATCCACCTGGATCAAACCGAGAGCTAATAAGTGTGCAGGTTTCTTCTAATCTGGTTCTATTATATGATATTACTCAAGCATATGGGAAGGTGAGTGCTCAAGAGATCATTGTGGTCACTAAGTAGAATCAGAATTCGCAACTACTAAGATATAAGGGCAAGCATACTTACCGACCTAATAAATTTAAAATCCTTTTGAAACTACTATGCAAATAAACCTATCCATTCAGCCTTGGAGTTTCTACTATAATAAGTTAAAAGGCCCCATGTCACATGCCTATCCATTTCGAAGACGTGCCTATGTATGTATATATATATATATATATATATATATATATATTATATTAATTATATATATATATATATATATATATATATATATATATATATATTATATATTTGCTCTTTGGATTTTTTATTTCAAGAAAGTATTTCGGTGTTCTATTATGGTGTGCACACACTCCACATGCCAGGTTGTACCAAAGAAAGTTCTTGACCTAAACCCAGCATCTCCAGTCAAAGCAGTGTACACTCACTACATCCTTTCACGCCTATTGAAAAGTTTCGTCTCTTCGAATGATTTCGTTTTTTTTTTTCATCAAGAAAAAAATGATATGCATATTCATTATGGGAGCATATTACATATCATGATATTCCAGATACCAATACAGATACTACATATATCATGCAAAAGGAAACCCAAAAGATTCTTACCCAGTTACCAGACAACATGCAAAAGGAAACCCAAAAGATGCTTACTCAGTTACCAGACGAGAATAATAGATGAAAATGGAAAATAATGCATAATACAACACCAGAGACAAATCACAAATCACATTCATGCACCGCCTACTACATAGATAAATCGCCATTTATCCTTTCAATAATCATTGGACAGAAAACACACACTGGACAAAGAAAACACTGTTCATTCAACATACCTTTCTTGTTGATGCCCACCCCCCTGGGTAGCAAAACTCCATATTCTGTTTCATGTTTATCCTATCTCATCCATCCCTCCTGAGTAGTCTTCTACATCCAACGCTACCTTTGGGTCCCTTTCTGATATTGTTGTTCGATGTTCCAGAGCCAAATAATGTATCTTCCCAATTGAGCTTGAACAGTCATTCAGGGTCTCCACTCTACCACCCATCTCACTTATGACAACTTCCTCATTGCTAAATGGTTCCTTAGTTGGCGCAGCAATTAAAACTCAGTCGCAGATAATTTGTCAGCTATGGTGAAACAATTTGATCGACTTCAGCGCATACACCAAACCACAGGGATTCTATTTATGGTGGGAATTGTTAAAGCGAGAATCGTCTAGACACTGAAGACCGAATCAATTTATTTGGATCATAATATGTTCATATTGTTGTTTTGATTGAGTTGTTCTGTAAATCTGAGACCTGAAATCATTGAAAAAATAGGGTTTATATTTCAGATGGTAATAGGAGCGGTTGGCTACAACGAAGTGGTTTGAAAATAATCATATATAGAACAGATAACATATCTAGCTATATCGGCTTGGTGCTTATACGAATGTCACAACTCCCACCACCTCACTGGACATGGGAACCTTTGGAGTGACAGCCAGGATCAGGGACCCAACAAATGAGGAGAGAGCAACACTTTCACTCTTCTATTAGTCTAACTGTTATATGAATAAAGCCTAGCAATAAAGGCCAATCAAGGTAGTAAACACCTTTATTCAAGTGGTAGAGGATCCGACCTCTTTAATGGGTTAGAGTTTGTACCTCATTAATATGGATAGGTTTCTCCCACTTCCAAATCCTTGTGGATCGACACGCTAAATTGAGAGAATAGTTCCCCTTATTAATAAAAGGCCAATTGATGCATTAAATAGTTGGAGAAATAAATCCGAGAATGAAGATGGACTCCTTCTTGGCAATCTATTTATAAATGTACTCCATCGAAAAATAGTTTGATCCTATTTATACGTTTATAATTCAAATTGGAAGGATAGATGGATGGAAAGATACTTATTGTTAATACGTAGATGGAATGCTGAACACAACTAATAGAAACTTAACCTATAGCAGTATATTTGATTTTTGGCCATAAGAAGTAGTAGTGCAAGAAATACCCCTTTCCATTCAAGGTCCCCACTCTACCACCCATCTCACTTATGATGACTTCCTCATCGCTAAATGGTTCCTTAGTTGGCGCAACAATGAAAAATCAGATGCGGAGAATTTTTCAGCTATGGTGAAACAATTTGATCGGCTTCAGTGCATACACCAAACCACATGGATTCTATTTATGGTGGGAATTATTATAGTGAGAATCATCTAGACACTGAAGACCAGCTCAATTTATTTGGATCATAAAGTGTGCATATTGCTATTTTGATTGATTTTTTCTATAAATCTAAGAATTGAAACCATTGAACAAATAGGGTTTGTATTTTAGATGGTAATAGGCATAGTTTCCCGCTTTCCATTCAGGGTCCTCATTCTACCACCCATCTCACTTATGACGACTTCCTCATCGCTAAACGATTGCTTAGTTGGCACAAAAATGAAAACTTAGACGCAAAGAATTTGTCAGCTATGGTGAAATGATTTGATCGGCTTCAGCGCATACACCAAACCACATGGATTCTATTTATGGAGGGGATTGTTACAGTGAGAATTGTCCAGACACTAAAGACCAGATCAATTTATTTAGATCATAATGTGTGCATATTGTTGTTTTGATTCAGTTGTTCTATAAATCTAATACTTGAAACCATTGAACAAATAGGGTTTATATTTCAGATGGTAATAGGCATAGTTTCCTCCTTCATTTATTTTGTTTTGGATATTTGGAGCTGGCACCATCACTGTATTACTTGCAAGCTTGCGGTCGGAAATAATTGGGCATATAGATGGGCGGAATTTATCATGATCTCTTTATTTTCAACAATGTCTACATATCAAGAAAGCAATAACGAATTGAACTAGACTTGCAGGCTGGCATAAACCACTTTTATCTGGGCCTAATCTGATAAGCAGGGGAGAATTGAAAGGACTATGTTGAGGGGAGTTCGGGATCAGGATGGAACCTTCAGCTTCACATAAGAAACCTTGCTTACGAGGAAATATTGTGGATATGAAAAGTCACCCATCTGGCAATTCATCAGTTGTCGAGTATTAAACTGTATTTGGCATTGGCGCACGTAGAACGGAGCTAAATCTGTGCTTGCCTCTATGAGAGGTAGAGATAATTATAGGAGTTAGAGGTAAAAATAGTTGATCCACCTATCTCAGATTGAGATCGAAATCCATTAGTGTGCATATCAAAGCCATTTCCAGTAGTTGACCTTTCTGTTGACCGAATCTCAATGAATGATGCCTGTTATAGCCTAGATTGACCTCAGGCTAAAGGGAGGCAATTCTAGGGTAACCACAAACCACACTTAACCTAGTAGCTAGCCCTACTAGGTCAGGAGAGGGCTCTCTCCTTATGGATCTTAGTCAAGATGACTGGACCAGGAACAAGATTTTATGCTAGTTATAGTAGCTCAAGGGTTTTGATTGAATTTGTTGGTGTTTTTTCTAGATCAGGAGGAGCTGGGCAATTTGGGTCTGGGAAACTAAGTCAAAATTGCAGGGGATTCTATGAGGCAAGGTTGGTATGATGTTCAGCACCTTAAGCTTGATGGGGTGAAAGGCTAGACTGGTAAGGAGATAAGAAGGGCCTGAGCAATTCAAGTGTCCTTCCTAAACAGAAGAGAAAACATGAAATACTAGTGTTTTCCCAAGGCAGAGCATTAAAACCTAATGTATTCCACCTATCTGACTTGAAAACAACCAATCAGAAGCAATTATATGAAAGAGGCATACATAAATAACATGAGAACATATTAACAGAAGAAGAAACACATGCTAAAATCCATACCATAGGTATCCCATAAAAATCGCTACAACTTTATTAGTTTCTTGCCACAACTGCTACAAAATGATAAGTGTTCAGTACATGAGCATCTAGTTGAATCCAACCCTTGCAAATGAGAAAGAAAATACATGATATAGACATTGCAATCACTCATCCTAACTATCAGGGGTCGAAACCATGAGAAGAGGAGTTGTTTCAACCATTTCCAAACAAGGACCAGGAATCTAGGTAGTCAAACAACTTGCCTCTAAAAGAAGGAAAACTGATTCATTACCCTCAAAACCACTTTCATCTAATGAATCTACCATCTACTAGAGTTTAACTATTACATTTACAATCCATGACATTAATTACATCAGAAAATTCACTTTCATGGGAGAGAAATCAAGAAAATAGGCGAAATTAGGCAAAAAAGTCATCCTGA
This sequence comes from Pinus taeda, assembly GCA_000404065.3. Classification (NCBI taxonomy): domain Eukaryota; kingdom Viridiplantae; phylum Streptophyta; class Pinopsida; order Pinales; family Pinaceae; genus Pinus; species Pinus taeda. The sequence continues at coordinate 77,328 of APFE030688968.1, forward strand.
GTGAAAAATTCCCTACGCGCAGAGCCATTGGTCCTAAGCGTAACGCCATTTTGAGTCTAGTTTTCGAGGCCTTCCTGTCATCCAAATTGAGCCCAGGATAGCACATTGGAAAGGTATTCAAGTCTAGTTTCTGGAAAACCTAAAATTTCTAGATTTGGAGCTCATTCTCCCCCTCAAATACAGTTTCTCCCAAGGCTGCTTCTGTGTGTCCAAAAACTGGTAGAGATGTCAAATTTTGAGTGTTTTTGGACCTTTTGGTGGACTGAATCTGCTTCAAAAATTCTAAAAATTCGTAGGGTGTAGTTCTTGATGCCCTTAATCCAAAAATGTAAACCATTTGTCCATTGGATTCCCGGTGCTACGCTTCTGGGTAAATTTTCTGTGTTTTGTATTTCCAAAATTACAAAATTTCTTCAAAAGCTGCCCAAATTTGGCATGAGACACAACCATCAACTGCTTTGATGGGCTAGGGAGGCTTCAGCCAGCATCTTCAATCTATCTTGCTCCTTTTTTCCTTCCAAAGCTCTCCTTAGCCTAGCCTTTAACTTTCTAATCCTTATGTTACAAATTTTGTTACAGGTCATATAATTGTACGCCATGTGTCTGAGCATTTTCTTATCCCTCTTAGCCTTCTCAATGAACCCTTCTAGATGTATGTTGACTTTCTCATGCCAGGTTTCCCTATCATTCTCAATCTCCTGCTCAATAGGAGTCAATGTGACATGAGCCTCTTTGGCAATTTTCCTATTTGCTTTGATCATTTCCAGCTCCATGAGGACTTGTTTGTCACTCAACAGTTTGTTTTCCCATTCCAAGTATTTGATGATGAACTTGGCTCTCTCTAGGTTGTCTGCCAAAACTTTTATTTGAGCTTCCCTTTCCTCTATGATAATGTCTTTGATGGTTTCTTCATCCTGATCCTCCAAGTCAATGATATTAACTCCATGATGAGTATAGCGTTGTTGCGGCTCCTCATGCTCAATCAAGTCAAAATATCTTTCCTCCTCATCACCAAGGTTCTCCTCCTACACTTTTTCATTGCCTTTGCTCAGCTGTTCAACCTGCACCTATTTTGTCGATGTAAAAGGCAAAGCTCCTTCCACACCTTCTTGAGATAACATTTGCCTATGGACTGATGAAGAAGGCAAGGTCCCTTCCACATATCGTGGAGAAAACACTTGCCTAGCAGCTGCAAAAGGTCTCCTTGTGCCTCTCTGATATGTCAAGTACACTAGTACCTCAGCAGTATTGGTTTCCTTGACCTCTTCCCTTGTTCCCCATGGCTAGAAGGCCCACCTTTTTCATGATGCACTGGTGAAGGGATCTGTGGACCTCTAAACATCTCATGAGCAATGAAAGTCTCCCAAGGAATGTTAAGAAGACTGAGATGGTGAAGAACAATGATTTTGATCAAAGAGTAATGATAGATGTTTCTCAATTGTTGAGGGTATGGCTTCTTCTGCACAAGGTAAGTTATTTTGTCAATGTTTCTAAACAAGAAATATGGGAGATTCATCATCTTTACCCTAGTGAAGTGCATGAGGAGTCTGATATGGTAAGCATACAACTGGAAGAATTTGCCTTCACAAGTGAAATATTTGATGATAATCCTCATCAAAGGAACATAACTGTTCTCCAAAAATTTAAAGGGGAAAAGCCTCTTCACCTGGCTTCTATACTGAAGCTTGATGTAAGGCTCATAGTAATTCTCATCAAGGTCTTGAGCCTCGTACCATTTCTCACCAACATTAGGAATTCTAGTGGCCTCTGAAATGACAACTGGTGATATTGTGAAGGTTACTCCGGCAAGTGTCACCTTATAGTTATGCAAATGAGCCACAAAACGTCTGGCCAACTCATGATGAAACTGAGCTCTTTCCACTAGTTAACAGAATTCAAAACATCCAAGGTATCTGAAACAAGAGACTGCAAGTGGGAAAGCTTGCAATTCTCTTAAACTAGTGGGCTCTTCTCTTATGATTTTTCCTCCCTTGTGAGGCTTTCTCTGCCTATTCTCTCTACAGAACTGTCACTGCCTGTCTCTTCATCATACTCAAAATCACTTCCTCTGTCCATGGTTTCACTATTTAATTTCACAAAAATTTACAGTGTAGAGAGACTAATATGAATGGATTAAGGGGTCGGCTCTAGGGTTTATGAGTGACTATATGTATTTATAGCTAGGGCACAAATTATGAAAATGAAAGGAGGGTTTATGGGGATGAAAAACGAGTGATGAGAATCAGGTGAGGATGGAGGTGATGATATGTCGAAGGGTGTAGCTATGAAAATATGTAGTGAAATAAACGAAATGATTTAGGGTTTATGGTGAGAATTAGTGTTTTATGTAATGAGTGGAAACTTATGAAAATCTTAACATGCGCAAACCAAATTGGAGGGAGAGGACTGATACTTAATTGCCAAGTGTGGAATTGGAGGAAATTTGGCGTAAATCTGAAGTTGGGAGTGTTTTTTGGGTTGGCTAGCCTAAGCGCAACGCCACTACCTAGGTGCGCAGCGCCACCCTCTAAGCGCAGTGCCCATTATATTTTGAACTAAGCAAATGGCCCCTAAGCGCAGTGTTTGGTTCTAAGCATAGTGCCCTCCTCCCTAAGTGTAGTGCCAAGCCAAAAACTTCAGAAGCACAGCATTTTGCCCTCTAGGCACAACGCCTGACTTCCTTGCTCACAAACACTTGCTCATTTGATGTTTTTCTCTCCTTTGGCTTTTGTAAACATGGCATAATGATTTTTAAATTAGGCTGGGAGGGTTTTATATGAACTCCATTTGATTTTTGCTTTTGAAAAACCCACTTTTCTAATGTCTATTTGTCTTCATACTCTGTTTTTCATGCTTGTTTTCTTTTGCTCTTGCAGGTGGATTGGTGCTCAAGATGACTTGATTTTTGTAGTGGTAGGTGCTTGGAAACATCAGAAGATGCTTTGGAGTAGCTGGGAACCAATATTACATATGAAAAGATAAAATTACATTATAAATGAAGATAAAAACAAAATACTTTGTTTTCACCTCAAAACAAGTTTTGAGGTGAGAACGACATTAGGCTTTCAAAATGATAAATTATGGCTTTACCAATCATTATTGGCCTCCTCATGTACTTGCTGATCATTATTGGCATGTAATTATTGGATTTGACCATGGTGGGACCCTAAAACCTAATGAGACCAAACCCTAAGACCTAATGAAAGGAATTGCAAAGTGAACATGAGCCATGACTGAAATATATGAAAAAGGATCAGCAGGTACAGATCATGAGGGAAAAATTTGAATAAAACCCTACCATCAGTGAATCCATGACCTAATGGAATGCAAACTCATTAGTATGGGACTCCTACTATGAAATGAAAAAGAGCAGAATTTGATCACTAATGGCAGTGTGAAGGCACTGACACTAACAATGCCATTTCTTCAGTTGAACTTGCAACGAATCCTGGATTTTTCAAATTCTCAAGCATCACCAGCAGAGGAAACATATGCAAATCTTTTCATTTTAAAAAATAAACTTTCTTTAAAGTCAAATCCAAATCAGTAATTTTTTTTACCTGATCAAAAATATCAAAATGATTAGTAATAGCTGGTTTTAGAATATCGAAAATCTGCTCTTTAGTTAAACGGCCTAACGCCATGGCAGTAACTTCTTCTGTGATTTTTTGAGTGTTTGAATCCTTTAATATTCGCTTATTCCCTTCGTTTCCATCCTTTCCTTCAATTTCTGCACCAGAAAACACAAACAAAATCCTTCATTTAGTAAATATAGCCTGGTAGTTTTGATACACAAATCAAAGACCTGGGAAATTTCACAAATGAGTCGTTCAACAGCAGACAAGAGATCTAAAAAACCCAACAACCTAAACCATTCTCGTTATTTAATTTGATTCTGACTCTTCTAAAGAGATCTTGTAGCTAGGTATTTGTCAAAAGGCATTAAAAGGGAAGAAAATATGTAGGTTTTAACCCCGTACAGAAATTACCTGCATACGAATTCTAAATCACAGAAAAATAAAACATGCGAGAGCATAACCCATAAAACACATATACACAGAGATTTTCCACTG